>VDFB02165069.1:0-17874 GCA_007258455.2 Sequoia sempervirens | reverse complement strand
GAATCTGCCTTTTATGCACTGATGGCAAAAAGGCCCGCAGACCATGTCAAGTCCTCTGCTTGGTACATAGATTCTGGTGCCTCATGTCATTTCTCACATAGGCGTGATTGGTTCACAAACTTTTCCCCTTGCACTGACTCAGTAATCTTTGGAGGAGGTGAGGAATACACAGTTGTCGGCACAGGCACTGTTCAGGTTCAATCTGGCGGGAGGGATCTCATATTCCTCAACGTATATTATGTACCTGATATTGAGCTCAATCTTCTCTCAGTCAGTCAGATTATGCGGCATTCTCCCCAGATGGATGTGGTATTCAGCTCGCATAGATGTTCGATTGTTGATCGAGAGCATCGCACAACGGTGGCCATTGGGATAGAGGATCATGGCCTTTACAGGCTTGTGGACACTGGTGATTCTCCAGAGTTAGCCTTGGCAGCCAGACATTCAGCTGTCACCAGTCTTTGGCACCAGCGGTACGGGCACTTGAACGTGCACTATCTCTCTCAGCTTGCTCGGGAGGGACTTGTTGATGGCTTACCTGACATTCAGACTCAGCATCAGGGCGTTTGTGGTGCTTGTCAGGCTGGGAAGCAGCATCACACACCGTTCAAGGATGGCGACTCTTGGCGGGCTTCTAAGGTACTTCAATTAGTTCATGCTGATATTTGTGGCCCTATGTCTATTTCTTCTGTAACTGGTTGCAAGTACTTTCTACTTTTTGTTGATGACTATAGTAGGAAAATGTGGGTGTACTTTCTTAAACAGAAATCAGAGGTTTTTAATGTATTTCAGAAGTTTAAGGCCTTAGTTGAAAAAGAGTCCAGTTCTAGTATTATAACTCTTAGGTCAGATAATGGGGGGGAATTCTGTTCTAGTACATTCTCCAACTTCTGTGATACTCATGGGATAAAACGTCAGTTAACCACACCCTACACTCCTCAGCAAAACGGTGTTGTAGAGCGACGCAATCGTACGATTGTTGAGATGGCTCACTCCATGTTGCAACACAGGAGTGTTCCTACCAAGTTTTGGGCAGAAGCAGTCAATACATCAGTCTATCTCCTTAATAGGTCACCCACTCATGCTGTTAAGGGGAAGACTCCTGAGGAAGTTTGGTCTGGTCGCAAACCTAGGATCAGTCATTTGAAGGTTTTCGGCTCTCTTGTGTATGTTTGGATTCCAGAGGCCAAGCGCACTAAGCTGGACTCCAAGAGCTAGAAACTCATGTTCACAGGGTACAGTGACAACCACAAGGCATATAGGCTGATTGATATAGACACTGATCGTCTTATCTTCAGTCGAGATGTTGTCTTTGATGAGGAACGAGGTCCATTTCACTCTTCTTCATCTGTTCAGCATTCAGAGGATCAGCCTCTACAGGCTCCTGATATGAGTGTCCGACTTCCGTTAGGTCCACCTGATGGGAGGGATGACGAAGACCTAGTCTTTGATGATGCTCAACCTGAGTTTCCTCCAGATGATAATGAACATCCCCCTGCTGAACCTGTTCCAGATCCACAGCCAGATCCAGCTCCTCCTGTTGCATCTGATGTTGGCACATCTACTCTCCGACCGAAATGGTGGGCTAAGACTATCAGTGATCTTCGTGCTGATGAGCTCATTGAGGGTAGATCATCCAGAAACAAGAGCAAACAACAATCTACAGTGAATTTTGCTCTCATGGCCAACATTCACAGTGTTTATGAGCCTCAGACATATTCAGAGGCAAAAGGGATACCTGAGTGGGAAAAGGCAATGGAATCAGAATACCAGAGTCTTCAGAAGAATCACACTTGGGTCCTTTCCAATCTTCCTTCAGGGAAGAAGCCCATTAGCCGCAAATGGGTGTACAAGGTGAAGTACAAAGCTGACGGAACCCTTGACAAGTACAAAGCTCGTCTGGTTGCACGGGGGTTCTCACAGAAAGAAGGCATTGACTATGAGACCTTTTGCCCTACCCAAAATGAGTACCTATACCGCCCTGCCTTTTAGCAAGTCTAATTTGGTTGGAAGGTCCATCGTGATGGATGTGAAGAGTGCTTTCCTCAATCCGGGTGAGCGAAGCGAGGAAGCATACGACGCAGCCTCCAGGTTTCAAAGTTGCTGGTCAAGAACAGAAGGTGTGCAGATTGGTCAAAGCACTCTATGGCCTGAAACAGGCTCCTCGGGCTTGGTACATTAAGATTGACACGTACCTCACAGATCACGGCTTTCAGAGGAGTCCATCTGACTCGAACCTATATGTCAAGAATACTGGTAATGAGATTTTGCTTGTTGTTGTCTACGTGGATGACTTGATCATTACTGGTAGTTCGGCACATTTGATCACCAGACGTCGGCATCTTTGTGCAAAAACTTTTGACATGACAGACTTGGGCCTCCGTGATTATTGTTTAGGTGTTGAGGTTTGGCGATAGAGAGCAAAGATTTTCATCTCCCAACCAAGTATGCTCGGTCTTCGATAGTTCACGCAGATTGCAAACCTGCCTCTACACCCATGGAAAAAGGGCTTAAATTGTCAGCTAAGTCCGATTCACCTGTGGTAGATGAAACATTGTTTAGGCAACTAGTAGGCAGCCTCATCTATCTTGCTGCTACTAGACCTGATTTGAGTTTTGCAGTGAGCTACATATCACGCTTCATGACAGCCCCCAAGGCTGATCATTGGGTAGCAGCGAAGCGTGTGCTGCGTTATGTGAAGGGCACTCCCGATTTTGGACTCTTGTACACTCGGAGTCACGATCCTAAACTCAGTGGGTTCCCAGATTCAGATTGGGCAGGTTCAGTTGATGACAGAAATCAACATCCGGGTATGTGTTCAAATTTCTAGATCCTGCGTACCACATGGACTAGTAAGAAGCAGCAGGCAGTGGCTCTCTCCTCCACAGAAGCAGAATATCAGGGAGCAGTAAAAGTAGCATGTGAGGCAGTTTGGCTTTGCCGGATGCTTGCCGATATGCAAATATCTCAAGCAGGTCCGACTCCCTTGTTCTGTGATAATCAGGGATTTCTCAAACTTGCCAAGAATCCGGTCTTCCATGAGCGAACCAAGCATGTGGAAACTCATTGTCATTTCATTCGAAGTCGGGTTGAAGACGCATCACTAAATGGTTTATGTTCCACAGAGGATCGCATTATACATTCTCGCTACCTCAAGTCGCCAAGCATGTATAAGTTTGTAAAATCTCGTGGGGGCATCTTGGTGTAGCTGATAGATTGAGCATTAAGGGAGTGGTATTAAAATAATGTTTATTATTTATTACGCACGCTCAATATTGTAAGATATTGTAAGATAGAGATAAGATCGCCTCCGATCTTATCTGGAGTTTCTTTTTAGAAACTTTCCAGTTTTGTAAATCTTGTAAACTATTTATTGAGCGTCTCGCTCATTGTTAATATATCAATTAATTTACCAATTACTTGCGTAATAAAAGTCGCACCTCTTAATAAAATGTGACGAAATTTTAAAAAAGACACAACGGATGTCTATAAGTCGCGCCTCTTGATAAAATGACGAATTTTAAAGAAAGACAAAACGTATGTTTGTTTTTGTTCACCATACGTCCAACTCACACCTTTTTGAAACCATCGCACACCTTTAAAAAATACATCGCATCTTTTGAAGAAAGTCGTATCTTTTAATTTGTTATGAAGACGTCTCCTAAAAAATACGTATCTGTTCATGCCTCTTAAAAAACATATTTGTTCATGCCTCTTTAAACAAAACGTGTTATCATAATCTTGAATTTGTTATCTTTAACACGTGATCAGCAACCAGTCGAAAACTAAAGACACCACCGATTTGAGAGCATCATCGAACTGACATAGAAAATAACTAAAGCACGTATCTATTCAACTGAGTTTGATCTGAGTATTACTTCTGTACGTATTCTGCCTTTGATCTGAATATTATTTTCTGTATGTATAGATGCTTATATTCTGCCGTTGATCTAGTTTCATGTACTTTGTAGATGCTTATATTCTGTAGATGTTCACTTCTAAGCACAACTAGTTTGAATGTGATTACTTCATTAAGCCCATTTAAAAAGTTTTCCAATAATCTTAATTAGACATCAATGACAAATCTTCTAGCATGGATTTCTAATCAACCAACCTCTTGTTGTATGCTTATTCACGTGACCAAGTTTACCACAATAATGACATGTGATAATCTTCAAATTCTTTGAAGTATCATTAGAATTTCCTTGATCTTTCTTTTGAGACTACTTGCCTTTGCCCTTGTCTTTGGCTACAAAAGCCTATTCCACACTCAATTAATCATTTTTGGTACTGAATTGCTTCTTCCATTTGTCTTGTTGTAGGTTTTTGTTGTACAAATCATCAAACTTCAGGTCAACAGTTTTAGAAGTGATATTGAATGTCTCAATGAAATTTTCATATGTTCGTGGTAAGCTTTTCAATGTTATGATGACCATATCTTCTTCCATCCTTTGACCGATGGCATCCAATCAATCGTGAATGTCTTTGATCTTTATCAAATGATCTTGCAAAGACATCTTTTCCATCATGATCAAAAACAACATATTTTTAAGGAAGAAGGCCTTGCCTTTATCTGACGTCCTGTGCAGATCTTGTAGGTGTTTCCAAATCTCTATAGAGGTTTTGCCTGATGGAACCTCCATAAGCATTTCATTTGTATAGATAATTTAATGAGCATAATGGCTTCATGTTTACACTCATCAAATTTGTCCCAATCTTTACCTGCAATTATGGGACGATTGTATGTACCTAGGACAATTTGATCCTCTATTTTTAGGTGTTGTATTTTTTGCCAATGAACCTCTAGCTGCCTTCCAACATGATATTGGACAATGAAGCTATCCCTCCCACAATTCGAAATTACGGAAAACAAAGAAACTTGTTAGAAAAACAAAATCACTGAAATTTTTGGGTAAAAATTTGCAAAGCCTGAGCAACAAAGTTCTGCCCACGATTTTATTAAAAAACTGGCAACAATTTGCAATAAAAATTTTGGAAAATTTTGAACAGTTTCTTGAAACTCTAGCTACCAAATTTCTGCTATTATAGTCACTTGATTTTGGAAAAAAATAATAGAAAAACTCTAGTCAGCCATGTTTTTGACAAAAATTGGCAAGAAACTAGGAAAACCTAGCATGATCAGGGCAAAAAATCACCCAGAAACCTTAGGTGTTGCTAATCGTTTGGGGAAAAAATCAGAAAACCCTAAGTATATGATTTTTTGAAAAAATCGCATATAAGAAAAAACGTAAAAAAATTGTAGAAAAAGAGACAAAAACCATGTTTTTTGAAATTTAAGTTGATTTCCATATCATAGAGATATAGAGAGTAAATGAAATAGAGAGTTTAGCACATGAATTGTAAAAAGTAGGATTTTGTTGTTTATGTTCATATTGTTGATTACATTACATTGCACAAAGCATACTTCATAACGCATAAATAATAACTAGATGGTTACAGTTGATAAAATTTCAATTACAATATAGTTTGTACAGAGTCAACCTATAAACTAAGTACAAAGTTCCAAAAAATCAAAAGTAGCCAATGTCTCTTGCTACTACAAATAGAGCTATGCTAGAGGGCTGCAAGTCCTAATGATAAAGCTCTAGTTTAGAGCTTCTCCTAAGTTGTTCAACCTCATGATATCCAAGTTGGCCTCTAGAATCTCAAAATCCTCAAGCTCAAGAAAGTCATTAAAATGACAATTTTTTTTGTTGAGCAAACATCATAAATTACAAAACAGGAATCAACTAGTTCATATTTGTGATTTAACAATACTTGCAATTTCTAGAACAATGTCAAAGAGAACTATATGAAAAGTGTGAAAGGGAAATTATATGACAAAGGAAGCAATTGCAATGTTCAACTTAATGTGTTTTGAATCAAATAGCTCAAGATATTGTAATAGAAAATGCTTTTGAAACAAAATCTTAAATCTCAAAAGACCATAAATGATATTGAAATGTTCTCATTGATAACTATTTTAGTAGATTTGTAAAAGAGTAAATTCTGGAGTGCTAAATATTTTCCATTAGATAATAAAGACCTACTAGTACAAAAGATGAGAGCAACTATTTAAGCCACAATTTTAGCTATTATTATTCAAGTAAATTTTCCTTGATTTTGCGTATAAGTGGATGATGGAGTTAAAAACATTGGAGTTTGAGTTGAGAATTTGAGAGATTATAGGTACAAGTTTCAATGGAAAATAAAAGCATGAGGAACTTTCCCTTTCAATGGGACAGTTGCAGCTAAAATCTATCTGGATCCTTAAAGAGAAAATATATGAGGTATGCTTTGGGAGGGATAAGATAAGCCCACAAGACAAGGCATGAATTCTCTCAAGGAATGTATTAGTTTGCCTAATACCTATTTAACATGCACGGAATGGTACACTATATATGTCTAAAGCATTCATGCACTGCTATTGTATTCCCTGCAAGCCTTCTAAACCTTCATGTATATGATGTTCCTAAATGGAATGTAGTTCCCGAACAAGTGCAAGGCATGATTTGAATAGTGTGTTCTGCAATGGTAGAAGCATTAAGCCTACAAAATAAATAGGAAATTTAAATATAACCAAAACAATCCTTCATTTTAATATAAAATACTGCTATAGTTTATTTTTTTTCAGCACTACAAGTTGTTTTTTATCTTTTTGATAGGAACCATTAAATGTCTATATACTAGTATGCATATACTTATGTTTCCTAGTTGATTATACAATTGTCACTACCCTACTTGCTTATGATTAAAACTTGATGGTCAGTGTCAAATTGAAGCTCCAAATTATCACACTTTGTTAGCAATCTGAAAAGGAAATTTGTCCCAACCTAACCTTTGTAATCTAAACAACCGCCTTGGTATTATTGTTGACAATTGAAATGTTAAAATTCTTTTGAATAGTCAAGGATTACAAGAATTCAAAGAAAACAAACCTCTTTAGGTTGATATCAAGCCAATAGAGTTTCGTTTGATTTTAGTCTAGATTTCTATATTTACTTTTGGAAAATATTTTTATAAGGTTCAAATTGTTGATTTAGTAAATAATCAGATCAATATTATTAAAGAAGAGCCTTGCTCTTATAGACTTTACAAACCTTACAAATTAGGGAGAAGATCTAGTTAACTGAAAGAGTTAACTAAACGTTAATAGAAACAAACTAAAGCTAAACTGAAAGAGTTAACTAAACGTTAACAAAAGCAAATGAAAGCAAAAGAGTAAGTTAACTATATGTTAACTTATGACTAACTGAAGAGTAAATAAAACTAAGATGACCATTAATATTACATTTAGTATTTAATACAAATATGTTAAAAGAATAAGATAGAAGCCTTACTTAGTATTTATGATATTGCCTACTATTTCCCACTAAATTGTGTCTTTGGATTTATATACATGGAAAGCATTACTACAAGCCTAAGGCAACACATCTCTTAACCATTCCGTGTTAATGTCCTTAACATCAAACGTAGAAGCATACCAAAAACCGTCTCTATTTTAATGTCCTTAACATCAATTAGAAATATATGTCCATTCAAAGTTGCTTACTTGCGATTTGCCTTAGCAACTTGATGAAATCTAGTGAATCTTTTATGGTGAACCACGTCCCAATGGCCAACACTCAGTTTTGTGCTAAAAATCAACAAAAAAACCCAATTAAATAGCGATTTTGTACAATTATGGTTTCACGATAGGTTGGTTGGGCAATTTTTTTTGCAATTTTTACATGATTTAAACCCTTCCAAATCGTTGAACATCATGGCTGATTAAATTGAGGATTTTTTGGGAAAAAATCATTTCGGCAGAAGATTTTTTAAAATTCAGGATTTTTGCAATTTTTTGAGGATTTATGCTTCTTTGGTTTTGCCTGATGGAACCTCCAAAAGCATTTCATTTGTTGTAGGTAATTTAATGAGCATAACGGCTTCATGATTATGCTCATCAAATTTGTCCCATTCTTTACTTGCAATTATGGGATGATTGTATGTACCTAGGATGATTTGATCAAGGCACCTGTATTTGAAGATCGTGAGCATCCTCTATTTGAGGAACACAAAAATATATTGAGAAGGGGGGGGAGGAGGTGAATCAGTATATTAACAAATTCTTACCCTCTCAACTTTTATCAATTTTAAACTCTAACACAATATCAACCATGCAAGAATATAACAATATGAACAAGTTGACACCAAGATTTTACGTGGAAACCCTTACAGGAGAACACCACAGTACAAATAATGTACTTTATGAATTATATAAGTTTTACAATGAATGTAGGCACCAACCTACTTGAATCACCAACTTTCACAATTTAGGAGGCAGCAACCCACAAAGAGCACCAACTCCTATCTCTGATTTAGTTGGCACCAACCTACAAGGAGCACCAATTCCTAAATCTGATTTAGTAGGCACCAACCTACACTTGCCAAGCACCAACTTAGCAAAAGATGATAACTTCAAAAACAGTGTTCCACCTTCAATGTTGCTTCTTTAACGGATGATGGACAATTCTGCTCAAATATGTCTCCTAAACTTGCACCAAGTCTGCTACAAAGATCTGTCTTCACAACTTCTCTTAAAAGTCTGCTATAAGGCTTGCTCATAAATCTGTTATAATATTGCACATATTCCTTCATAAATTTGCTCGAAATCCATTCACAAATTTGCTCCAAATTCCTTCATAAATCTGAATATATTTCCATATGTATCTTCTTTACATTTGCATCTTCTTCTCTTTACCAATCTGTCATAAATTCTTCTTTCAAATCTGCATATACCCTTATTACAAATCTACCATAATCTTCTGTATAGATTTGTCTTATATTCCTCTTCTGTATCTGCATGAACTTCTCTTCTATATTTGTATGTGCCTATCTGATATAACTTTAATCCCTCACAATTCTCATACCAATGATTGCTGGCATATAATGCATTTTATACACTCAACAGTTCTACTTATTCATCTCACACTCTCTTTAAATCTGCTTACAAATGATAATACATTATCCATATATAAGCTCTCCTTCAAATCTGTAGTTGTATGTTTGATGTTTCTCTTATTTCACACGCATATCTCTCTTACAAAATGATATGCTGCTCTGACTTCTACACAGCCATTCACTCTAAATAATTCTATTCCTTTACTTCTCATTGCCCTTTTATATACTTGATTTTATCCTAAAAGGGACGTACCTCTTGAGTTGATTTGACCATCCAAATGGTCATGTCCTTTAGTTAGGATTAATCGATTGCTTGCCAAATATAACTGCTGACCTTAATGGTTGTTAATTGTTGCTGCCTTCATTGAATTGCTATTACTTGAATAACCTTCATTGTACTCGTATCAAATTGATATATATTAACCATGTAACCCCAAATATATTATTATAAGTTGCAGCAGAGTTATTGACGTCAAATGCCGGTTGTTGTATCCATTTGAATATATGTGTCTGGTGGAAATCTTGTGGAGGGATTGCATAGCGCCATTATATCTGCATCAGAGAAGATAAAACTGTAGCCACATTTGATAATATCACCAAGCTTTGTCCACAACATTTCCAAGCGATAATTGCTTGTTCGTAAGGTTCCAACGATATACAAATAATGGCCTTCTGTTACGCACACAAGAGACGGATTGTATGCCATGATATTTGTAATGAAAGTGTATTAGACTATTCAACCTTTGTATGCTTAAAGATGTCACTCGAATGGATCTACACGGCTCGTCAAATGGTGAATGAGACAAGGGTTGGAAGTTGTCAAAAGTCCCAATTCATACCATATGGCAGCGATGTGAAATGACACGGGAATAGTTGTATTCGATTCCTTAAATAATATTAGTGCTTCCCTCATGAGCGGCAAACACCTTTCAAAGTGTCTTAAATCTCTTTAATGGGTGATAGCGATCCTCTTAACGTCTTCACTTGCATTGAACATTGACTTGTGGTAGATGTCACGACTTCTTGGCGGAAGAAGAATACAATATGATGATGCCCTGATAAGTATCGACCCACTAGTGTTGGCGTATGCTTGAGTAATGAATATCATCAACGACCTCATATCTGATGCTTATGTACTTTCAGATATGCTTCATGAACTGTTTATGTTCTTCAAAGATTTGCACAAGAATTCTTCATAAAGCTGTTTTATCCTTGTTCTCATAGTTGCCTTGTTTCTGATATAACTTTGATGCATTCTCTAAATAGCACCACATTCAGATCTGTTTGAAATCTGCTTTCAAATATGTTATCTTCAGCCATGCTTATGTTATCTTCAGTCATGCTTAATGTCCTCGTTCTATCTTGACATCAATGACAATATGAACCTTCTACCTTCTCAACTTGACATCAATGACAATATTTCCAACACTATTTTCAGGTGTTATATTTTTTGCCAGTGAACCTCTAGCTGCCTTCCAACATGATATTGGACAATGAAGACATCCCTCCCACAATTCAAAATTACGGAAAAAAAAGAAACTTTTAAAAAAATCACTAAATTTTTTGTGTAAAAATTTGCAAAACCTGAGCAACAAAGTGCTGCCCACAATTTTATAAAAAATTGGGCAAAATTTTGCAATAAAATTTTTGGAAAATTTTGAACAGATTCTTGAAACTCTAGCCACCAAATTTCTGCTACTATAGTCACTTGATTTTGTAAAAAATCATAGAAAAACCCTAGTCAGCCACGTTTTTGACAAAAAATGATAGAAAACGGGGAAAACCTACCACGATTTTAACCAAAATCAACCAAAATAATTGAAGAGAAAGCTGCCAAAATGTGCCTAAAAAATCTCCACATATTTTGGAAATCTTGTTGCATATTTTCAAAATCTCGTTAGTAGAAAGGACTTGCGTTTTTGAATGAACAATCGTCAAAAAATCAATTATTCAGCAGAAAAATGATAAAAAATAGTCTGAAATCTGCAAAAATCTATCATGGGGGTTTGAAAAAACCAAAAAACCCTTGATTTAAAAAAAATTGTTCAAAAAACAGTCGCCCACAACCAAAAACCTAATTGTGCAAGCTTTAAAAACCCAAAAAAAATGGTGCGAAGTTGCAAAAAAATCCACGATTTGTTGTTGAAAAATGGTGTTGTGATTTTATTCAAAAAATTGTCTAATTTTTTTGAAAAATCCTCATGAATTTCAGGTAAAAAAATACCATGAGTTTTGTTGAAACAAATTTGTCAAAACACTTTATACAAGTCCATACAGTTTCCTTTGGTAAATCTTTTTTCAGGAATATGAACACAGTTGCATTCACCAATTTTGAGGTTTCTTCAAAACCCGAGCTCTAATACCATATTACATAAAGTAATAACATAGAGAATAATTACCAAGATGTTTGATATATAATTAAGTAGTGAAAGTCTTCTTAAATAAGAGATTACAAAGATCTATTCGTAAAGGATAAGATAGACAACTAAGAAAGGTCACTGAAATGAATCAAAGGTAACATGTTAATGGTTTCGTTGTCAATAGTGAATCTTGAGCAATTATTTCTCGCAGCAAAGATTGTCTAATATTTTACCCAAACCATTTGGCTCACCACATCATTTTCTACTCGAAAGGAGCAGAGCTTGACCATTCTTTATCATTGATTTCCTTACTTTGTATTTTGATAATATGCTTCTCTCATTAGGTTCTTGTTTCATCCCCTGTAAATTGTAGTGTGAGCTTCAACAACTTGAGTAAATTCCGATTTTGTTTTAGTTATCTAATTGATATTTCATTCATCCTCTTAGCTTCTTTGGATAATGGAGCTTTTCTTCTTTGATTTTTAACAAAGAAGCTCATTGATCTCAATTTGTGACGCCTTTGGCCTGCATTTAGTTGCTTTGGAACTTCTTTGGGGTCACCGGTTCACTTGAAAACTTGGTTGTGCATAGATTTTCATGTATAATCACAAAATTTCTTTCATAGCTTGTGGAACACCATCAAGGCTTGCAAAGCATAAAATGGAATTCCTGGGAGCAAAACAAATTAACTTCATTCTAGAAAAAGGCATAAAAACTTTACAAACAATTTTCATGAGGGTGCTTAGGTTTTCAGTTAATAACCTTTGATTTCAAAGATAGTTTTTTAACTAGAGCATTTGACAGCAGCAAGTAGATGTGGAACAATAGTAAGGCATTTTTAGGCATTCATAATGAAACATAAGCTTTGAATTTCAAATGGAAATGGGCGAAGCAAAGAGTTGTCAAACCAATGGCCATCAATACATTTCATGCTAAGAGATAAGTTCTCAATCATGTCACTTAGTTGAATGAAAGGACACTTTCAAGCCATTGGATGAAAGATAAAAGCTGATTAAATTAGAGGTCCAAAAAATCTTTTGGAGGCCTTTGAATAAGTTTGTAACTTTAGAATGGCATGACAATGAAATAGATTATCACCAAATTAAAACAAATCAAAGGTATTTGGAGAGCTTCAATATGAAGATTCTGTTGATTTTATGATCAGATTTAATGCACAGAAAATTAATTCAAAAATCAGACACAATAACACAGCAGATACCCTGGGAAAACCCTCCTCTTGAGGGGAAAAACCCAACAACAAATATCTCTCTATAATATATCAATAATGGCAACAAGTCTCTTTACAATGAGGCCAATCTCAAGGCCGATATGCAGCACCTTCACAAGATGCAATGATAACAAGTAATCAGCACTTCCTTGTAACTCAGATCTGCCCTTAAGAAATTCGCTATTTGCTCTTGATAATTCACAATCTGCACTTGATTGATCTGCCCTTGAAGAATTCGCACTTGGAAGAGAAGAAATACTCGAACTTAATTGATGCACAAATGGAGTGGAATGATCTTGTATTTATACAACTTGAAGGAGAGAGGTCATACCTTTTCATGCAAGGTCGGCCATCATAAAAATATAATTTCAATTTAATAAATACAATTTACAAGGAAGGTCGGACAAGAAGATAATTACAAAGTTGCCATGTGAAGCGTCTCTTTACATTGAATAATCACATATAAATAAGGAAGTATGAAGCCCGAAGCTGCAATTACATCAACACTCCCTCTCAACTAGGGAGGAATACTTCCTGCTGCACAAGACACATCACCTCATCGTGATGTCAACCACAATGGCTACAACCATATGTGGAAGGGAAAGATATCACCTCATCGTGATATCTACCACAATGGCTACAACCATATGTGGAAAAAAAAGATATCACCTCATCGTGATATCAGATATCACCTCAACGTGATATCAACCATAATGGCTACAACCATGTATGGTATGTACAAGTGTTCATCATTTGCATTGATGTTGTCACCTCAACATGACTTTCACCATGGCTCTCCCAAAGGGTGAAACACAAGAATACAGAAAGATCATCCACCCGGACTCTCTCCATTGATCTGTCATGGAGTCACACACTTGATGACATCTACATCAGCTCTCGAGGGTGGAACAAAGGGATTTCACCTCAAACTTCTCTCACAGAGAAGAACTCATTAATCAAGGGATTTCACCTCGAACTTCTCTCACAGAGAAGAACTCATTAATCAAAGGATTTCACCTCGAACTTCTCTCACAAAGAAGAACTCATTAAAGAGGATCACTGATACTAAGAATCCTTCTCAGTTAAGGCTGTATTCTCCACCATACCAAGCTTATCTTCGAAAGTATACAAACTTTATTCTGGAGAGAGGCTTGGTAAGAATGTCTGCCGTCTCATATGATGTTGATATAGCTCAAGCGCAAGCTTTCCTCAATACCATATCTCTGATATAATGGTATTTGATCTCAACATGCTTGGTTCTATCATGGAACACTGGATTGACAAAAAGCTTCACATAGCTTTGGTTATCACAATGAATGATAGTAGGCTCCATTGATTGTCCAAATAATCCTGCAAGAGACTTCTGAAGCCACAGCACTTCAGGGCTGCCATACAAGCTGCAATATGCTCACGCCTCTGCTTGTACTCCAGTATACTCTGGATAGTACATTTCCCTCTTGCGCAGTATAGTAGATCCCAAAGGCGAGAAGCAACATCTAGGGGTGCTCTTAGGATTAGTAACACTCCTTGATTGAATCGATTATAGCTTAAAAATTACAGCTCCAAAGTCACATCCCGAAGAATATCTTAACTCCATATCAATTGTGCCACAAGTATTTAGGGATATGATTTGAATTGCAACAAGATGTATCTGTCTCAGTTCACACATGAACTTGACAAAATGCACTTACTACAATCTAGTCTAGTATAGATACATCAGCGATCCAATCAAATGACTATACATAGTAGGATCCACCAGATCTAAACTAGCTATAGCCTACTTAAGCTTCTAAAAATTGGTTTCCATAAATCAACATAAAGAACCAAGATCAACTAGATTACCATCTTCTTCAGGTTCAATAGGCTCCCTCTGTATCTTCAAGCACTTGCATCAACCTTCTGACCTCTTCATCCAAGATTTCCTGCAACACTTGCCTTGAATAAATGTTTTTCTGTGCACCTTTGAGTATTGAAAGAGAGTTGAGGTTGACCTCCACCGACCTCATAGCGAGATCACTCTGTCACGGAATAGGTTTTGCGGAGCTACCAATATCAAATCCAGATGATTGTCTTGTGCAACTCTGATCTTAGTAGCTGAAGAATTTAACACTTAGCCTTGCAACACTGCAACCTTCACTTCTTCTCAATGAGTCACATAACTCCCTCTTGATCCCTGCCTCAGAGATTGCAAAGAAGACTTCTGGAAGTGAACTCCCTCTAGCCACCAATTCAGTCCCATGGCTGCAAGTCGTGACTTCACGCTTGATCATTTCTTTGGTCGGCATGATTTCCTCACAAGATGCCTCAAGTTTTTCATCACTAAGCAATCTCTCATCACCTTCTTGCTCCTAGAACTGTCCTGAAAGCATTTTAGAGAGAGATTACTAACAGTTTATAACTATCCAAGGAAATATCAATGCTAGAATCATACAAGGTTTATTATTTTAGGTTATAGCATGAATACATAAGAATTTATGAACAATATTAAAACATAAATAAGTAAATCAACCTAAAGAGAAATATATCAAAAGATCAGAATGAAGGGATAAAGAAACTTATCTTTATTTAATTTTGATATAATTCTTTCTTCCATCTTTTACTCCTCTCAAGAGTGCTAAACTCAGCACAACAAAAGATAATCTGCACAACTACAAATTTCTTGAATGCATTAGCGCAATTAGCATGTAGGGCCCAACTCTCACCGGGATAAAGAATATCTAGGTTTCGCCATTGAAGAGAATGATATCGATGTAATCAACTAATCACCATCGAAATTGCAATTCTCTTTTTATTTCAGAGTCACACTCAGAAATCTTTACAACCAGCATGAAATAACTTGCAATAAATGAAATCTTCAAAGGATCTTATGCTAGAGAACACAATTCAAGAGAAACCACTATCTCTCTTTACTAATTACAAGATCCAAATAAATGATATAACTCATAAAACAAAGAATACTTATCTCTTTAAATATTCTAATGGATGCAAATACTGGACGCAGTAAGATACGCTGCTCTTGCGCACAGATCAGCACACAACCTTCACGGCTTGAACACAGGCCCATGGCTCAGAATAGAAATTCCCTAGAGATCATGCGAGGGAGAGATCTCGTAAATACAAATGAAGCATGCTGATTAGGCTGATTTCTTGAAATCTTTTGCATAGTGACCAAACTTGTCTGGCAAACATTGGACTTTGGAGGTCGCCTTCTTGAATCACGGGAGCACCATCATCTTTATCTTTATTCCTCTTAGAATATCCTTTATTTCCATCTTCCCTTTCTTCTTGAGGATTGGTGGAAGAACATAAATGTCTTCATTTGTAGAGCTTCGACCAATACCTCTCGTAGCCAACCTAGACTCTTCTTGAATACAATCTGCCCTCAAATGATCAAACTTGGGAAGTTTCAATCTTGCACTGATTCCTTGAATGTAAGACTCCCAAGATGAAGGAAGACCATTAAGGGCAAGCATGGTCAAATCCTTGACATCAACAAATGACCAATAGAAGAGAGCTGATCTCTCAATTGGAAATCTTCATGTAGAGTGGCGGTGTGATTTTCCTTCCCGTATCTTAACATGATGAAGTTGTTGCTTTAATAGCAATGCAAGTGCCCGACTTGTGTTGTTGATTTATTACATCTCAAAGTTTAATCATCTCTCTTGTAGGTCTTCAACTTGCGGAGACAATAGGAGGCGATAATATGATCCTTCGCAGGAATCAACTAACATCTTCTTCACCTTGATATCTTTCCTTTGTACCTTCTCTTCCCCATCATTTAGGTTTGGGGACTTTGCTCTCCACAAACTCGACCAATTCACTATCTTCCAAGGTGAGCATAATTCTAAATCTCCAAGATGTGAAATTAGATGCTCCCTCAAGTCTATACTGAAGCTTAAGACTGATCACCATCTTTGACGAAGAGATAGAAGTAAACAACGATGTGAAAGAGAATAAAGAGTATCGCTGTAATAGAAATCTGATCAAGATCTTCTTCAAACCCGCTCTGATAACATGTTAGTTTTAAGATCAGATGTAATGCACAGAAAATTAATTCAAAAATCAGACACAATAACACAGCAGATACCCTGGGAAAACCCTCCTCTTGAGGGGAAAAACCCAGCAACAAATATCTCTCTATAATATATCAATAATGGCAACAAGTCTCTTTACAATGAGGCCAATCTAAAGGCCAATATGCAGCACCTTCACAAGATGCAATAATAACAAGTAATCAGCACTTCCTTGTAACTCAGATCTGCCCTTAAGAAATTCGCTATCTGCTCTTGATAATTCACAATCTGCACTTGATTGATCTGCCCTTGAAGAATTCGCACTTGGAAGAGAAGAAATACTCGAACTTAATTGATGCACAAATGGAGTGGAATGATCTTGTATTTATACAACTTGAAGGAGAGAGGTTGTACCTTTTCATGCAAGGTCAGCCATCATAAAAATATAATTTCAATTTAATAAATACAATTTACAAGGAAGATTGGCCAAAAAGATAATTACAAAGTTGCCATGTGAAGCGTCTCTTTACATTGAATAATCACATATAAATAAGGAAGTATGAAGCCTGAAGCTCCAATTACATCAACAGATGCCAACTGGATTGAGAAAGCATATCAACTATTGGATTAAGAAGACATTTACTCAAGGTTTGTTAAGGACTCTTATGGTCTTTTAGATAAGCTTAAGGCTTGGCATGACAATTAAATAGATTATCAAAAAATTAAAACAAATCAAAGGTATTTGGAGAGCTTCTATATGAAGATGCCAGCTAGAGTGAAAAAGCACATCAATTATTGGATTAAGAAGATGTTTACTCAAGGTTTGTTAAGGACTCTTATGGTATTTTAGATAAGCCTAAGACTTGGTAATGAATAGAGTTACAAAGCTTTGGGGATGTTAGATGAATGCTTAAATCAGTTGTGAAGGGAGGCTGCCATGGATTGATGAGAACCTTTGAAACATCTACCTTGAAAGGGGTGCAAAAAGCCATTAGATCTTGGGATCTATCAATGATAGAGAAGCTACTTAGAAGGTGGCAGTGGCAGTATTTATATATTGAGGTTAAAAGTTTACAGATATAATTTAAAACAGAAGCCTACATCAAACCCATTGGGCGAGACAACTTGAACTAACTAAGAGTCCATCGAAGGAGCCTAGTAATCAAAGATCTAGCTGATAATAAAATAGAAAGGATCTAAGTTGGTAGTTTAATCAGAATGTTCCTGTAAGGAGATCACTACATAATTAAAAATAGTTGTAAGGACCCTTCAAGATGTCCATGGAGTAACTTGAGAAAACTGATATCAAAGATCACTTAAAGGTTTTGAA
>VDFB02165068.1:60588-86857 GCA_007258455.2 Sequoia sempervirens | reverse complement strand
TAAAAATTGCAAATCAATGACCTATTTTATCTTGGGATTTAGTTGTAGTTATCTCATGCTCCAAATAGCTGAGAATGTCGATGAATAACCAATTCTATTTGATATTATCCTATTATGTTGAGCTATTAAATAAGATTATCTATTATTGTTAATGTTGTTTATGATATTGGTACAGAGGTTGTAAACACATTAAGGGATCTGATGAGCAACATATTGACTAGATTTGGATGTCCAGAAAGGATTGTGTTAGATAATGCAATGTGTTTTAGATATGAGGAATACATAGAGTTCTGTGAGAAGCATGGCATCCAAATTTCTTATTCATCACCATACCACCCATAGGGAAATGGAAAAGCAGAGTCAAGCAATAAAAGCTTGATGAAGATTATTAAAAGAATCCTGGATCAAAATAAAAGGTCTTGGGATTCTAAGCTAAGATTAACAGTCTGGGTAGATAGGGTAACTATGAAGAAGGCAATAGGTTGTGCCCCATTTGACTTGGTTTATGGAATAAATGCCAAGTTTCCCCAAAATAACTTAATGGAAATGTATAAGTTTGTCCAGATGTATGATAATGAAATTGATGATGAGATGCAATTGAGAGTGGAAGCTCTTATAGAATTAGATGAAACCAGAAGGGAAGCCCAAAAGAGAAATGCAAAGTTGTAGTTGAAAGTAAAGAATCTGTATGAAAAGAGGGCAACTGCAAGGAGTTTCAAAGATGGAGATTTCGTTTTAATGTGGAATGCCAGATTCGAAGATAAGGGAAACATGGGAAATTTGATGCAATCTAGTTGGGTCCATTTTTTATTAATGGTAAGTGGGGTGAAGATTTGTACTTCCTTGAAGATATGATAGAAGATCTTCTGGAACTACCAGTTCATGGATAGTTCTTGAAGTTATACCTTACTTGAAGTATTCTTTTCCATGAACAATAGTTTAGGTTTGTATATTTTGTATATATTTTGTACATAGTTGGGGTTGTTTTGTCTGAACAGTCCCTTTTTGGTCATCTCTACATCTTGGTCTGCTCTACCTGAGATTCTGGATTCTCACTTCATTCCAGTGGAATGAACGTCCCTAATTGGAGCCACTGATGGAACTTCAATATTTTTCTCCTTGTTTTTCACTCATGCCTTACCTTATGTCTCTGGTCTTTCATGGTGTTCGAGTTTTCTAAGGGTTGGGGTTTTAGCTTTGTCTTCATGTAAAACCTTAATGTTTATTTCATGCTTTGGCTGGGTTCTATTTTGTTGTTACTTTTGATGGGTTTTTAAAACAACTTATGTCATATCAGTTCATCTAGGTCGAGTCCCTTTGATTTTAATACTTTATTTCCTTCGCAGTGTTTTATTTCCTAAGTCTCGGTTGGCCCCATGTTTCATCTTTTAAAAAACAACTTATGTCGTTGTTTACTATTGGCATAGTGATGTCCCCTCATCCTTTTTAATGAATGTTTTATTTTACAGAAGGGATCGAATTCGCACTACCGTTGATCAAATTGCCTTCCGATATCAATGGTTGCTCGCTATCGCGTGATCGGAAGCTGTAGGATTTTTACTGATTGCGATATCGCGGGTGGGCGCCATGTGTCCTTCTGGGGGATGAAATTTTTCCACTGCTAATCAACTACCATTTGATCTCAGTCGTTCCCCACCATCTGGCGATAGCCCCACTGTCAATCACGATATCATGAGCAGTTGCCACCTGTCTCATCTGATGAACCTGAAGAATAAAGGAAATACCATGGAACATTAATTTGGCCTTAAATACATTAAAAGGCGGGTTACTAAAGTGCTCTTAAGATGCACGTGATTCAAATCGATCGATGTGTTAAAATCTTGATGGAAAAGCTTCTCCAGGGTTAATGATAGGGACAGTGACTGTGTTGAAGGAACAAGATCATTGATGCTCAAGATCTACAGTTTCCCACCATCGTGTGATCCAAAGTTGCAAGATTTTAACCAATTGCAATATCACGGGCAACCGCCACATGGACTTCCTTTGCAACATATGGTATGGTGAGCCCCTTATGGCCATGTTGGTGATTGTGTCAGCCTATTTTGAAGGTAGCCATTGACGATTTGATCAAAATGAAGGATCGACGGCTCGAATTTAAATCTGCATCAAATATGGTTGGAGTCATTCATGCAATGCACGAGTGAACTTTAATGGTAGATAAGATATTTACTGGCACAATTTGATCGAAATAAAACAATTCTCCTACTTTATGTGTGTCACAAAGCATTCAGGTATTTTGCGAAGCAGTTTTAGAGCCGAGAGCAAGGTTGTGAACCCTAATAGCCAGAATTTAGGAATTCTATGAAAAGAGCAGTGAATTAATTTCTGTGTTTCCCAGTCACTTTGTGCTTGAATTAAGGAAAAGATTTGCTGTACTTATCATAGGGCTTGTTGATAAACATTTTAGGGCTATAGTTTATTTAAATTGTGAGAAATTGCAATATTTTGTTCTGTAATCTCATATCTCTGGTTAGTCCTAGCTATTTAAAGTGTGAAGTTATAAGAAGCCCTAGTTTGTCCGAGATGGCACCACCCAAGTAACATTCTGGCCAGATTGACTATTTAAAAAGAAACCTGTATGATGATTTCCTAGATCAATTTCCCTTGTCAACGAATGATAGAAAGAAGGGATTGGTTCTGATGCGAGGGAAAATCCTGGAGGAGGGGTTAGTATACAATTGTTCCAACATAGCTGATGCTAGGGTTCCTCTGACGGGTTTGGAAATGTTTAGATTGTGGTATGGAAAGAGGAATTTACCTCACCCTTTTTCAAATGGATGGATGTATGATATGGGGAAGCTGGTGGTACCAAATGTTTTCCCTGATGTAGACTTGCTTAGGGCGGTAGCTGCAAGATATGACCATGTCACATGGGTAATTAGGTATAATGATGGAAAGGTTTTGTTAAGCATTAACATAGATGATATTCAACAGATTTTTTACTTGAGTGAACTGAGTGAGGACTTGGTGCTTATCAACCTTGAGGAAATGAAGCAGGAATATGCAAAGTTGAAGTCTCTTTTTAGAGCTAAATTGCTTCCACCTCATTTGGCTAGGGAAGGAGGTTCAAGATTTCATATCAACCCCAGTGACCAGGAACCTTTCAGATTAAATTGTTTTGCAAATCATTTCCTAGCCACCTTTTATTCATTATGTCAGATTTTGGGTTTCAGTCTTGGTGCGGTGATGCCCATTGCATACATGTTCATGGGGGTGCAAATACAACACCCTAACTTCTCTGTCACATATGAATTTTCTTCTTTCTTGGCTGAGAGGATACATGAGGGGCTATCAAAGCTATAGAAAAATGATATTGACACTCAATTATTTTAGTATTCTATGCTGATGCATATGTTTTTATTCAAGAATGCTAACTTCTTCTCTGAGAAGATGAAATTAAGGCAATCAGTTGATGGAGAAATATTGGCAATATAGATATGGGTTGCAGATTTATCTTGTAATAAGGAAAGCACTAGTTATGTGCAATTTGATAATTGTTTTGCTTCCAGGTTGAGGGCTATATTGATGGTGAATGTACCTAGGATTCTTGAGGAATTACATGATTTCCTCAGGCCAAAAGGGAGGAAGCTAGAATTAAAAGTCAGCCATAACTGGGGTGACATTATCCCATACCCAGTCAACATTGTTTTGAGGGTATATGGTTTTCAAAGAGCCCCTCATATACTACCATACAATGTGCCACAAAGAGTGGGGTTTGTAGAAGTTATGTGGTAGATAGGTTGCATCCATGAAGACAACCTCACAGGGAGGGGTAAGGGAACATTTTTCCTTGATTATATAGTGGTATCTGATTTTTCCTTTTCAAAAGGAGGTTGGGTGCACTTTGAGAAATTCTTTGAGGATTATCATTTGAGATGTGGTCGAAAGTGGTAGCATGATCCTGAGAGTTTCTTTACCCTTTTTAGATAAAGAATAAAGGCTGACATGTTTGTGCATGAGGTCAAATTTTCTGAGGACCTGATCAAAAATGAGTTTGACCTAAATAAGTAGGAGTTGAACAAGGAGAAATGGATAGCTTATGATAAGCTATTAGATATTGTGCACAACATGGATCCAAAATATGATCCACTATTGGAGTTCAGTCCCCACCATAAGAAAATTAATTTTCTGATGGAGAACTTCAAAGAGATTATGGGCACTTTGTGAACCAAAAAAGTAAACTTAGAACTAAGTTTGGGTGTACAAGAACAAGGTGCCAAACCATTTGAAACAAGGCCAACATACCAGCCTATAGAAAAGTGGCCCATTTACAGGAGAAAAAAGGATAGCAATAGTGATGAGGAAGAAGTGGATAGAAAGGGAAAGCAAATTATGAAGTTTCCTTCACAACTAGGTCCAAAATTCAAAGTGCCTGGGGCAATTAAGATCATTGATTTAGAGTCATCACTAGAAGATAGTCCCCCATCACCACCATCTGAGCCAAGCCCTAAAAGGAAAAGAAATGATCAACCACAGGAGAGTTTGATGGATGAAATTATTGTTACTGATCAGGACATATAGGTTGGTATGCCTTCCCCTCCTAGGCCAGCTGAATTGGTTTTATCTGATTTAGATATGAAAGGAAAAAGTGTACAAGATGCAAGAATGGAAGCATGCAAGGAGTTTCTAGATGACAATGCATTTGTAAAGACTCTTGTATTCTTGAAATTGATATGGAGGATGAAGTTTGAAGAATATCAAAATAAATGTAAGGAGAGAAGAGAATTAAGACCTGATAGGTCAGACCAGGAGAATGATGAGGAAGTGAAAGCTGAATTAATGGAAGAATTTAAGAACATCACTCTTGAGGAAGGAAAAAAGTTGGTGAGTCAGGTTGGTGTATTGATTCTTCCTGAATGAGACATTTTAGATGCAGTGGTATTTAATGCTATTATGAAGTCTAAACATCCCTTGCAAGAATCTAAAGAAGAAGTCATGACAGCACTTCAAGATTCTGTTTTCAGTGAATAGTGTGAAACCTTGGCAATTTGGGCATTGGCCCCACAAGGGAGAAAGCCAAATATTATAGACATTAATTTAAATTTTAGAGGGGGATTAATAATAAAGAGAGCTTCAGAGACCTCAACCACCGAGGCCACTAGTTTAACTGTGAATGTGGCCAAATTGGCCCAAAAGACTGCTGAAAGGGAGGAGGCTGAAAAGAAAAGCCTAACGGAGAAGTATAACCTTTTGATTGAAGAATACAACAAGATGTAATGGAGGAATGTTGAGTTTCAAACTGAGGTGGAAAGGTTCAAGTATAGACAGATTGAGGAGACATCAAGTGCTCCAGGGACCAGTACATTACCTTCCACAGTAAGGTCAGTGCCTCTTGCTTCTCCAATTGTTTCCACACCAGGGTCTCCTAGTCAGAATCCTGCCTTCACCCCTTCTTTAGAGGAAATTGATGAAGAAATAGAGTGCTTTGTTGATACTACAAAGAAGCATCTCTTGCAAAGAATTGATGAGTTACAGGCATCTTTGAGGGTAAGTGAGGAGGGATCTCTTTCAAAGCAAAAAAAGATTGTTACTACTATTTTAAGGCATTTGAATGAAAAGGTTGATAATAAATTTCTATCTATACATTCTTTATATTCTTTGCTTTTAGATGCAATAAATAATATTGATAGGGATCGGGAGGTAGTAATACCATTGATTGAAAATTGGATCCTTAGGGCTGTTGATATGGATGTCATGTATAAGGCCTCAAGGTTTGATACAAACAATAGGCCCCAATCATTAAAGCCTACTCATGTGTTAGTAAAATCATTGCAAGGTTTTCAGACCTTACCAGATGACTTGAGTAGGAAGATTAGGGAGTTGGTGTAGAATTTTAATGGTTGGGGTAACACATTGTTACCTGATATAATTGATGAGCAAGGGAAAATCAGGTCATTCCAGCAGTGGCAGGGTCAGGCGGGTGAGGTCATCAATGATAAAATTAAATTAATTTGTGATGACTTAGATTATGACTTGTTGGTCAGTTGTATGGATAAAATCATTAGTACCAGCTCATTTTTGGAATCTTTTGAAAGAGATGCAAATCAAGTAGTAGTAAAATACACACCTTATAATTCCAAGGTGAATGAGGTAATTAATTTTGATTGGATGACTGATGAAGAATATCAGAGGTGGGTAAATAAATATTTGACTGAGGAGGAACAAAAAAATGAATTACTAAAGGGTGGTAAATCAGATGCTGTGGTTACAACGACCTTCAATTTTTCTTTGATGGCGGTCTTAGCATGGGTTTCTTGTGGTTTTTTTTTGTTGCCTCAATTTTATTCAGCTGACATGATGAACAGGAATATTCTTCAGGGTGATGGCTATTGTAATGATTTTTGGAATATCACTAGATGCTTCATTTGGCTAGTGACATGTGTACTTTCTGGCTCGATGCTTGTTTTCTCTTTCATTTTCTATAAGAAGGATTTCAAGGCCAGAAGTACAAGTTAGCAAGTTAGATAATTTTTGGTCGATTCTAGGTGAAGTTGCAGAGCAAATTTTAAAGTCCAATGGTTTTAGCGAGAAATATAATTTAGGTTCTGAGTTATTATGTAATCAATTTTGAATTCATGGGGATTTAATGTTGTATAATAGTACTAGCATTTGAGTTGAAATGATAAATTCAAACTCATGTCTCTCCACTGTACATGCATATCTAAATTTTGAATAAGATGACTAAGGGTTGTTTCATTCATCTCATCAGGTGTGTATAATCCTTATTTTAGCTTTTAATTCAAGGAATTAATTAAAATGCTTGAATGGGATTATAGGTGGATATATTATGTATAAGGATTTGATAAGTAGTACTGGGTGAGAATGCATACTGATGAAATTGTAATGCAATATTGTCAGGGATCTTATAAGTTATATGTTATGTATTAAATCTATCATAAACCTTTAGATGCTTATGAATTGACTCCTGTATGCAATGGATATATGGCACTGATCTAAGTTGTACTTATTTGTGTAGTTAAATAATTGTTTGTCTTTTCCTAGAACTTGCTACAAATTGCAAATTAATGACTATATTTTACTATGGATTGTGTTGTAGTTATCTCATGCTCCACATAGTTCATATTATCAGTGAACAACCAATTTATTTGATATTATCCTATTGTGTTGAGCTATTCAATGGGATTATCTGTTATGTGTTAATGTTGTTTATGATATTGGTGCAGAGGTTGTAAACACATTAAGGGATCACCCTCCTGGGTCTTGCAGAGCCCAAAGTGTAGGAGGATTTTTAAAGTTCTCGTCAGTTGGTCCAAGACCTTTGAGCTACCCTTGATTGGAATTGGTAATCCCATAGGTAGATTAGAAGACCAACCTAGTTACAGTGTAAAAAAAAAACCAACACCCTCTACCTTTAACCCTAAACCCTAAACCATTAACCCTTAAATTCTAAAACCTTAAACCCTATACCCTCTATCTCTCTCCCACTCTAAACTCTAAACCTTTCCTTGTATTCTTTTATAATTTTCATTATTCTTATTTATTTTACACTTATATTTACAAATACACATACCTATGCATTTAATGTTTTCATTTATTTCTCATGTATTTTAATAGTTTGATCGATTTTATATTATATGTGTTGAAGACTTTACAATTTCAATTACATTTATTTATGGATATGTTGTATCTATAACACTACAAAACCATATGCTCTTTGCATTTAGAAATACACATTTATATACATAGATATAGATTACTTTAATGATATGTTGCATTTATTGTTCTAGGAGAGCATCCAGTAATTGCATTTACATTTACATTTAAAAACATACACACAAACACATATATGTGTGTGCGTGTGTGTGTATGTATATCATTTATATTCAGTGTTCAGAAACAACCCATTAGGTCTACACATGGATAAAAATTCATAAAATCAGATCTCCCATACATGTTTTGTTGAAACCTAGGCTTGAACCTCTCATTTCACTTGCTTTTCTTTACAAAACTCTTGAGAACAACAGCTATACCTTCTTTATTTCTCATCCTACACTCTATTCATGCATCCTACAATTACAACAGTATCCATGGGGCCTCTTACACAAGCTACAACAATCACAAAAAGTGTAAGAGCCCCTTTATATCATGTTTGGACTACAAAACCCTCAAAAATAGGGTAACTAGGCTGTATGCAAAGAAATGAAGCTTTCTAACTCAAATCAATGCCTTGAGCCCTCAAATTAGATTCAAATCAAATCTAACACATATCTTCATGACCTGGAATTGATTTCACATCAAAATATGGCTGCATGTGACCATATAGTGCTGCATAATATAAAAAATACATAAATTTTGAAGAAAAACATAGATTTTCGAATGTCAAGAGCTTGTATTTTAAATCCTCAACTATCAACAACCATTACAATGATCACTTTATGCTTTTTAAAGGCCTTTACACGTCAACCACTGAACAACCACCTCTACAACTGATTTTTTAATCTTTTATGATCATATGAAACATAAAACACACTAATTTCAAGGTTGTTAACATCACTATTGGAATGTTTTAATTTTTTGACATTTCAAACATTAAAAAGTACTTCATTAAATTAATTATGTAATCGCATAAAAATTAAAAACATCATGAATTAATTATGTAACCACATAAGTCAAATATAATTCTATCAAAAAATTAATATGAAATAGATAATATAATCGCATAACTTATACATTTCAATGTCTTTGATCTTCTTCTTCATCCAACTCTTTGTCTATATCATCCGATCTAGATTCGACATTGTAAGGATTGGTCATATCAACATCATCATCATTGATATCAGTTTCGATAATGTCATCATCCACACGGATATCATGTTCATGAACATTAACTTCTACATCATCATGATCTAGTTCCTCCTTTTTGACATCTTCGTTAGGGACATCATCAACTAACTATTGATCCTAATCATCATCTACATCATCTTCTAGCTCTTTAGTATCTTCTTCTTCCACCACATTATACTTTATTAGCCTTCCTCTTGGATCATGTCTAACAAAAGATGACCAACCTGGTTTACCTAGAACCTCTGAGTAAAATACTTGCTCACATTGGCTTGGAAGAACATAGGGCTCATTTCCAGCTCGCTCGATCAACCTTGTATTAACCATGGTAAATCCATTATCATGTTCAATAACAGTTCTCTCGGGATCATTTTCATTCAATCGTAGCCTGTACCATAGGATGATGAACAAAATTAATCTGAAGGACTTAAAGTCACACTCAAGTATATCATCCAAAATCCCATAGTATCGATTTTATGAGACTTCTGGATGTATGCCGCTTCTAGATGAAACATTAGTCATCTAAAAGACTGTAGTTATACCAAAATCACAAGTTTTCTTCATGTCATCCAACATTTTGATTCAAAATTTATGACCATTACACCACATAACCTTGTGGTGTTTCACCTACAATATGTCAAACATGTAAAAATTATTACAATATCGTCAGTTGATAAAAATATTTATTCTTGGTCGAATGTATGCAAAAAAAACAATCTCAACATTTATATACATCAATATACTTAAAAATAATTAAATAATATGGGTGATTAATATATTTATACGTACCTGTTTATCTCTCAAACCATATGCTAAATCAATTTCCCTTTGTGTAATATTGGAATCTCCATTACGATGAGCTTCTTTAACCTATGAAGCCACACCTTCCCATGTTAATGCGCAATCAGATTGTTGACATCGTTCAATCCATACCATCATCCAATCAAGATTGTTGGTGACGTACAAATGTAGTGCATCCCACTCTCGACCAACTGTATAAAAAAAATTGAAATTCACAAATGACATATAATTAGTTAAATCCCACAGTATACGACCTTAATTTATAATTGATGTATATTAAAGATTGAAAATTAAATAAGTACAATATACATAAAAACCATATGTAAAATGTATTCCAATTAATCTCCATGACCATCTTATAATTACCTCTCACTTTCCTCAATCTACCTTTCCCCATCAGGTACTCCTTTTTGAATTTGTTAATGGATTTGGGATCCCAAATGCGATCTACATGGATCTTTGCTGCAAACTTAGGAAGATATTTACTAATGTACACCATGGTTTGGTATACCATATATCCCTCCACCATAGAACCCTCAGGATGTGCACTTTGTCTAACCAAAGCCTACAAAAATTTCAAGTGCCTCTCAACAATCCACATTGACCTTGTGTGTACAGGTCCGCACAATTCAATCTCCTCAACCTAGTGTATGAGGTAGTGTTCTTAGGCATTGAAAAATGTTGAAGGTAGATACTTTTTCATTTCACACATTAGATGAGGAATTTTTTTCTTCTAATAATTTATATCTTTTTTATGGATTTCTTTAGATGACAACCATCTACAAGTGATTCAAGGCACAAATATATTAATGAGATTTAACAAAAATATACAGTATATTACATAACAAGTAAAATAAATGGAAATTATAAGATGTATATAATGAATTGAACAAATCTCACTACTTACCTCATGTATTTTCCAAGATCATATATAGCTTGCTTGACATTGTTATCAAAGTTGTATGGGAGAGATAGAGGTCTAGAACGTACTGCAACAATTATAAAATGATCTTTTCATTATTTTTTCAAAAGTAGTAAACACAATACACTGAAAAGTATATGCATTATAGAAGTGTATATAATATACCAGAATAATTACCTTAATGAAGGTAATCCAATCATGCATTTTCATCCCTAACCCAAATTCACCTTTTTTTGTTATTATATTGTTTATGTTCGCATCAAATCTTGTGGGAAATCAAATTTTTCATATGAATTCTTTTATAGCATTGCTTTGCTGCTCTGTTAATAACTAAGGAAGGGCACTTATATTAATTTGGTCTCCATCGCTATTTAAGTGAATGACATTTTTCATTGCATGATTGGCTTCTTGAATGTCACTACAAATTTTGACAATTTTTCCTTTGTCATGCCTTCCATCTAATATTTTCCATAACGTTTCTATTATATTCTTTCTTATATACATTGTATCAAACAAATGTACAATTTGTAGCTACTCATAGTAGGGCAACCTACTAAATTGTCTGGGATAACTTTTCAGTCCCTGTGGAAGCCGACCATTAATGCCTTGATGACCTTCATGAAGCATATAAGTTAAACAAATTAATAACAACAATCATTGTCAATTACAACATGAGTAAACACAACACAATATAAAAATATAAATTCAAAACATATCATATATGATAGATAAACAATTTGATCTGATGTATAACCTTGACGATTAATTCTATTATATTCCAACTTCCATAGGTGAGTTGTCATTCTTCGTGGTTTTGATGTAGTCTCCTCTTTCCCATTAAAAATATGTTTTTAGTAGTTTGATACTTATGATTTCTATGGAGGAAGTGCCTATACTCATCAAACACCTGCTTTCCTAAACTTGTTGAACGACGAGATTTCATCTTTGGAACACAAATTGGATATGTAAATTTTGCTTTATTTGAAGACCTACACGATCATATATAATTGGATTAAATATGCCAATTTTTTTATTTATATATAATGAATAGATTATTTTAAAAACATGCATGATATGTACTTCATCAAATTAAATATTGTTAAAGTGTAGTCGAACGTTATAACATACCACAAAAATGTGTTAGCCCTGGGGCATCATGAATTGTCCATACAAGCATTGCATGGAATTGAAATTGTCTTTGTCCTATTGGTCTAGAGACATCATACATAGTGACGCCATTCCATAACTTTAGTAACTCATCGATAAGAGGCTCGATATATACATTCATATCTTTAACTTGGTACTTACCAAGTTGAATGAACATAAACATTACATAATTATTATAACTATTTTACTACAATATATATAAATTAATGTACATGACTATTGAATGAAAAAAATATGTCATTATGCAACAAATAAGACAAATGAGATACTACTACGTTAAAGAAAATTGATGTAAACAAATACCTGAAACAATCATTGAAAACATTATGTGCTCCCTCTTTATTGACATCCATTGAGGAATGTTATTGTTGATAACAAAAATAGGTCACACTGAGTAAATAGATCTCAGCTCTCCAAATGGATTGACATCGTTCGCTCCCAATGAAAGCATGAGATTATGGGGTTCTTTAAAGTGTGGCCATTTTTCCTCCATGTCCCTAAATGCAGAACCATCTGTAAGCATTCGAAGAATGTCATCTCCACTTCTATTTCGTGCATGGTAATCCATAAATTGCGCTGAGCTTTCACACCTAAATAATCATTGCATATGTGGAATAATGGGAATATAATGAAGAACCTTGCGAGACACATTTTTTGTTAGTTGATTTGTTCGATATCTACTGATATGTCATTCCAGGTATTCTGTTGCAAATTCCTGTTGTTTATAATATATAATATGATCATTGGGACATGCATCTATTGCTTGATACTCCATTCTGATATCTTTCATAATGGTAGATAAATCTCGGTATGAGCGAGGTAAAATATTTGATGGTGGTAACAAAAATTCACCAATCAATCTACAACAAAAAATAATTTTAATATAAATAATATTAATGGTACATATTTCATCCTTTATTTACTAGTGATACAACAATTAAAATAGATGAAAAAAGATGACATATATGACATACCTTAACATCCATGAGATTGCTATGTTTGATATACCATTCATAACTTTCAAGTTCAACAACAACAATACAACAAAGAGAAGAGTTGTTTGGGAGCCTTCATAAAGAGGCTCGTATGCCTTCTCAAGTACATGTAAATCATGAACATCATCAAAGTAATCTTGATCATCATGATCAGCTCTGCCACTAAATGTGTCATGGATCAATGTATTCGTACCATCATCTTCAACTGTGTTTTTTGGCGCATGATCATCTCCTTCAATAGGATCATTAACTTCATCTTCGATATTCACAACTCCATGTTTGTCCGCTTGCAAAACCACATTCTTCGGACCGTGATAATCCATATCATCTACCCTAGGGCGCCCCATCTTTATAATAATGATATACAAATAAACCATGATCATGATCAAGTGATTATATATATATAATGTTAAAATGATATAAACATTTACAAATTCAATCAATATAAACACATATAATGAACAACTTACCAATGGACGATAATCATGCCCCCCTTCAATGTGACCATTCTACCTACAATGTTTCTTAGCTGTTGTGATTAAAATTCATCTCGTCTTTAAGCCCTTGCAATTATTGCAAGGACAATAACATTTCCCATCACCCTTTCTTTTCAATCTAGCCCACAATCTATCAAGTGTATCTTCATTTTGTTTTGGACTAATATTATCTGACATGATTTTTCTTTACCAAACTTGACTATTTAGATCTTCAAAAAATATCAAACTCACACTCCAATAATTTTTATTCATAGACAGGTAACATAATCTAATAATTCTGATATTTTACACCAAAAAAATTTGGCATGCAACCACCCCTGCAAAAGAGAAGATAGTATGAAGTTAATGACCCCAAAAAACACTTTAAAATGCTAATTCCAAAACTTATTAAATTCTGATTTTACTATGATTTCCAACCGTTAAGACTCCTAAAATCAGAATATTGAACTTGATTGCAAACTTCCTACAACGATCGAGGTAGCGAGCTAGTAAGAGCAAGTGACTTATTCCTAAGGTAGCAACAAGTCATAATCATCATTGCTAATGTCAATATGGATTTATCCCTTTTAGTTAAAGATGCAATTTGTCACTTCTTATGATGAGCTTATCCCTAGGGCCCTCAACATTGAGAGAGCCCTAATAAAAAACAACAGAAGCATTGGTAAGAGCATGATTAGGGTACAAACCCTAGGCCTCCGTAGAAACATAAAGAATAACTATAGCGGATTAGTGAGGTTGCAATACCAAAAAGATTGAAACATTGTAGGAAATAACAAAATATTGTAATCTAAAGATTATAGCCAATAACAAGAACACTATGTAGCTTAGTGAAATTTGTAAATGCAATCTACGGTAAGAAGAATGAAAATCACTTGAGATGTGACAGTCAAAAAGAGGTTGAGCAGTGACAAGATAATAAAGCTCAAACCTTGCATAGTAAAGTGGAGATTTTAACAGTGAGTTTCCTTACCCCCTTGTTGACCTTAAGAGTTTTTCAAATGCTTTTGGTAGCGTTATACAAGAAAAATGCAATTAGGGAATGACTGTCCAAATGAAGTAACAATGGTAATCATAGGTTCAATGTTTCTTCTTAGCCATTAATGTATAATGGAGGTAGTGGATTGCATATTTGAGTAGTGTTTTGAGACTCATCAAAGATGGGAGAATAGTGAATAATACCTTGTGGACTGTGAAGTAGTGTCAATAAGGTTGAAGGATCTTAAGAACTATAATACCATGAAACAATGAGTCCCCTATAGTAAGTAGGTAGTCTATAGGGCATAGTTTGATTTTATAGAAGGATGCTCATGAAAGGAATCTTCAAGTGATAGTGAGTGAGCTGTTTGAGATTGCAGCTGAGGGTGCAATACCCGATCTTAAAGGAAGTTAGCAAAGAGTAAATGTGCAAGAAAATCAAATCATTACACAACAAACAATTCACAATGTTATCTTGCATAATGCCTTGAGTTTGAAGACAAAAATATCATTGTATCTTCATGATGAAAGTGGTAACCTTAATGGTCAATCACTGGCAACCATGATTTTAAAACATGCTATTGTGCTTATGGAGGCAACATTTTAAGCAAGGCAGTGAGTGGTGGTTTGGAATAATGGCAGGTATGAAGGACTTGTTTTATATGCATACTATGCAGTCTAGCTTAAGACATCGTTCTTAGAAGAAATTGAAGGTGGATTATGGAACTCAAGGGTTACCATGAAAAGGATTAAAGTAAAGAATGAGATCTATTTAAAAGCCACAGTCATGAAGATATTAAAGATGTTACATGCAAAACCCTAGTAGCTGGAGTAATGAATATAGTGCTAAAGAGGATAGTGTGCTGGGGCAGATTTAGGAGATCCCCACATTATCTAATTACAGGGAAATACATCATTTATTTATTTTTTTAATTAAAAGAAATCATTCTAAACCCTATATAGGATACATTGATACTTCAAAAGCCTCTGAAGGAATTTGAGATTATGCAAATATATGTCAAGTAACATTCATAAGGTTTAGAAAATCTTGATCACTCTCTAGAATAGCCCATTAAACATGGGTTGTGCTTGAATGCACTACATAATTGATATAACACAACCACTCTGCATATCAACCAGAGTTATAGGCTCTTTATTACAACAAGAGGTAATCACTCTTCGATCATGCTATAATTACATCCTAACCTGTTAAACTTGAGACAACTTGAATGCACCTAATGATGATTGACACCTAGGTTATACAACCTAAATTAACTACATTATATGAGTGCCTCCATTTCTATCACAACATAGCCACATTAAACTTGGGTCACACATGAATGCATCCTATATTTGTTATAGCACAACTATGCCACATGACCAATAGAGTTATGGATCACATAATTACAGTCACAAGAATTTGTTCCTTGGTTGTGATCTTATGGTGATTCCACACAACAAAATATGGAAATGAAATTCTCAAAACCCTAAACCTTTAAAAATGAAATATGATGAGAAGTTGCTTTAAAATATGCTTTTCAAACCTGGAACTACAAATCTGACTTCACAACTGAATTCTGCAAAAAGACAATAACTACCCTCAACCTGGCGATATCTTGATTTTTTTAAATTTTTCCCAAGAAAATCATCCTTAGTTCTCCACAAACTATCTCAAGTAGAGAAAAACACTGTCACAATAAATCAGGTGCGAACTCACTTTTCTTTATGTCGGCCACAATTTGATTTTTTTTCTATTTTTCATGTTTGTCAAAAATTTGATGAAAATGATAGCCGACATTTCAATGAACGTCGGGGATAAACTTTCAAAAAATTGAAAATTAAACATCAAATTTTACAAGCACCAGACGATACATCAAATTATACATATTTCGTCAGACAGTTTCATCGGATTTTGTAGTGAAATGAGTTAGTGACACATAATACATCTCCATAGTGAGAACATCAATTCAATAACCATCCATTTCACATATATGCATTTCTTCGCGTATCATTATATGAAATAACATTCATTCACAATTCATTGATAACAAAGTGCAAGCACAATTTGTTCATCTTCATAATTCAAATTACATTTACATTTAGCCTACACAGTAATAGTAAATAGTAAATACACAATTGAGGTGTAACATACTCCCCCCCTTGTGAATCATTGTCCTCGATGATTTTATGTAGCAACATAAAACAAAAAAACAAACAAACTATTGAAAAGTGGAGGTAATTATGTAGCTTTATAACTTGTAAAACTATTATACTACAAATCTAATTAAGTGTTCTTTGTTACAATTTATTTGTGGATGATTATTTGTTTAGATTCATTTTACCATTTGTAGAAATAGACAAAATATTGTAGAAGAATAAGACCAGAAGATAGAAGTGACACAACATATACCATGGAGAAACCCTTCCAAAAAAAATAATCCACCACTAGAATCAATAGAGCTTGTATTATTTCACCTTAGAACAAGATTACAATAATTCTTTATCAATACTTGCTTGAGATGCTTCTTTTTCCTTCAAAAATTCTTCTTCACAACTTGCAATAAAATATGATAGAACTCTCTTCAACTTGCTACAATAAATAGACAATAATGAGCCTTGTAAACTCCAAAGAGTTTACAATTACAAAGCACAAAGCTTATCTCACAAAACCTATGCCTATTCTTTGCAAGTAGAGTTCTTCCATGAAAAACAATGTCAAACCAAGTCCTTCATCAATTTGGGTGTCCCAAACTAAAGTCATAACTCAACGTTGATTCCAAAGATATCTTGTAAGCTTCTACTCAAAGTTGGCACCCAAGAATGGGCCCACTTAACTCAGCCTTATAAAATATCTTCTCATGCAAAAGTGTTAACTCAAGATGCCAACTGGGTGCCCAAGGTGGGTCCAAGTCAATCTCTGTTAACTAAACACATCTCTCCACCATTCATGCAAATATCATGCATGATTGATCATCCCCACTTAACTAATCACCTATCTATCATGCAACTCAAGTCATTAGTCATGCATTCCAAGTCAACTAAAGTCAACTAGCATTCAACTGAAACTAACTACATGCAACCTAAGATAACTAAACCAACCGAACTCCATGCATATAAACATCAATTCCTAACTTCTAGGATCTTTACATGCATTACTAAAGTGTTATCTTTCTCTAAACAATTAACTTAACTCACAAGGTGGGTTCCACCTTCCATGGGTGCCCCATGTGCTCCTATTTTGTAGGTGTAGACATCCAAATTTGGACACTTAATTTATCCAAATTTACCACTTTTCATCTAAACATCCTCTTATCCAAGTTAATTAAGTAAAATTACTATTATTTAATTAATAATTACCTCCAAATCCCTAAGGTATTTAATTAATAATTAAATATTAAATACCTTACCCTCCTTAATCCGCTTTTCATCAAATGAATTAAATAAATATTACATTTATTTAATCTCTCACATGTCATTTTCATCTAATCCTAATCCATCTCCTAATCTCTTCATTAAGGATGTGCACATGCCTAATCCTTGATTAGGATGTGTCACATCCTCCAACTTTTGTAAGTTGGCTTCTAATCCACATTAACCCCTAATTATCCTCTAATTACTAATTAGTTAAACCTAATTAGTACCTTAGTCAACTCTCCCCATCCCCCAAGGAATTTTTAATTCCTTTTTATTCACCCTAGGCTCCTCTCTTCCCCATGTGAATTTTTAATTCACTTTTATTATTCCTAGAATCCCCTTTTCCCATGCATCTTCTAGAATATTTGACATGTCACATCATGCACATGTGACAAATTCCCACCTTTTGGGAACCTTGTCTTATCCACTAGATTCTTCCAATCATTGTGAATTTTTAATTCACTTTTATTCTCCCAAAGCTTTCCCTCTCCCCATGTGATCATTGAAAGGTCACATCAAAGTACTTGGAAGGTACTTGTCCTTCCTCCACCTCATGTACCTTTTGGCCACTTCATTTACACCTCACCTCCTCTTAGCCACTTCACCATCCACATGTCAAGATGTGAGGGCTTGTGAGTTCTCAACCCACCATAGCCCTTCATCTTGACCTTGTTGGATCAATCTCAACCGTTGAATTCTCTAGAGAATTCAAATTCTCCTATAAATCCCCCCTCCTCAAGGGCATTTTCAACACTTAGCCATTTTGCAACTAAATGCTGCCATTTTATGCACTCATCTGGTTTTCAATTTCACCCATTTTCATTTGCATCCAAGCATATAGTTAAGCTTTGCATTTAACCATATCAAAAGCCATCAAGGAGCATACATATCAATCCAAATCAAGGGCCAACCAAGGAGTTTCAGCTGCAAGGAGGAAGGTATAACCATTTATATTCATTTAAAATTTTCCTCTTTGTATTTTCAAATTCCTTAGGCTAATCTTGAGGTGTTTCATTATGTTTTCCATTGCATTTTAATTGCTTAGAATATGTTAAATATTTTGATATCACATTTCTGGCACACCTGGTGGGACCCACCAATGGGTTTCCTATATTTCACGTTTACTGTTGTTGAGATTTTTGCAGGAACATGTCGCAGTGGGGCGATTATGCCCTTGATTTTTCCACAGTGAGGCGATTATGCCCCTGATTTACTGCAGTGAGGAGATTACGCCCCTAATTTACTGCAGTGAGGTGATTACGCCCCTGATTTACTGCAGTGAGGCGATTATGCCCCCTAGGCTGAAAATTATTTTTTGTGCTAACACTTTACTGCAGTGAGGCGATTACGCCCCCTAGGCTAAAAATTATTTTCTGTGCTAACACTTTACTATAGTGAGGCAATTACGCCCCCTAGGCTGAAAATTATTTTCTGTGCTAAAACTTTACTGCAGTGAGGCGATTATGCCCCCTAGGCTAAAAATTATTTTCTGTGCTAACACTTTACTGCAGTGAGGCGATTATGCCCCCTAGGCTAAAAATTATTTTCTGTGCTAACACTTTTCTGCAGTGAGGTGATTACGCCCCCTTGGCTGAAAATTATTTTTTGTGCTAACACTTTTTAGCAGTGAGGTGATTACGCCCCCTTGGCTGAAAATTATTTTTTGTGCTAACACTTTTCTACAGTGAGGTGACTATGCCCCCCTGGGCTGAAATTTGTCCTAACACTTTTCCGCAGAGGGGCGACTACGCCCCTGATTTTTCGCAGTGAGGCGATTATGCCCCTGATTTACTGCAGTGAGGTGATTACGCCCCTGATTTGCTATAGAAGGGCGACTGTGCCCCCTGGAAGGTAAAACTGTTATCTTGGCTTCAATTTTCTTTGCTATTTTCTCTCTAACATTGTTCTTGCAAGGATACATGTGTTTTTTGCTAACTTTTTGCAGCATATTCTTGTGAAGTTGATGAAAAAAGCAGGATAAAACATCTAACATTTTCTTGCAGGGCTATCCATTTGCTCAAACTTTTTAAACTATCCTTACTGTTTGCATTAATCTAAGAACATAGTTTAATTAGAGGGAGTAATATTCATTGCTTGCTATGCTTGTATTTTTGTGTTACCCAAAGGGAACATTAGCTTATTTTCGCTTTCCACTTGCACTTCATGTGAGCCTGGGGAGTAGTTGGAGACGGTTAGTGCTTTCTTTATAATGGGACCTGCTTTGAGATTTCATCATCCCAAGGGACGATTCCAACCACGCATACTGGCGGGGTATATAAAGGGGGGAGAGCGAAAGTTGTACCCCAATCCAGTCACGTCGTAATTGGCGGAGCGTCGAAGCTAGGGTGATACCTAGATAGATGTGAAGAGTTGGTTCGAGCCCTTCAGTATCTTGCTGGGGTTCCTGACTCACGCTTGTGACGGGCTGGTGTTCACAGTTGTGCCTCATGTACCAAGAGTATATCGAGGACTCCCTAGACACCTTGTACATCCTAGATTAAGACCTCTTTGGCCATACCCTTAACAATAATCATAGGATTGTGTTTGCTTGAGACTATTTTCTTATGAGAAACCAGTGAAATTTTTGAAAAATTGGCCTTATCATTGTCATTTTAAGTCCTTTCCTTAGTCATTTTCATCAAACCAAGTCCCTGATATTCCGCAGTGAGGCGATTACACCCCTGATTTACTGCAATGAGGTGATTACGCCCCTGATTTACCGTAGTGAGGCGATTACACCCCTGATTTACCGCAGTGAGGCAATTACACCCTTGATTTACCGGAGTGAGGCGATTACGCCCTTGATTTACCCAAGTGAGGAGTTATGCCCCTGATTTACTGCAGTGAGGCGATTATGCCCCTGATTTACTGCAGAGGGGCAAATTTTCTCTCCTAAACACCCAAAATTGCCCCATTTGGATCCGTTTAGCCTCTAAACCATCATTTAATCATTCCCAACCATTATCTCATCATCCCAAGCCTCCGTTTAGTCACTCTAAGTCTCTCAAAACCCCCATTTGATCATTTTAAACTCCCATTTATTTTACCATTCCAAACCTTCACTTAGCCATTCCAACATTCGTTTGACTAAGTAGTCTTTCATCCTCCTCTCACTCGTTTTGAGTAATATTTCATCCATTCCAAGCATCCATCTCCTCATTCTAAGAGTTGTTTATCATTTCCAATCAATTGTTTACTCGTTACGCCACTAATTTTCCACAGTGAGGTGATTACACCCCTGATTTACCGCAGTGAGGCGATTATGCCCCTGATTTACTGCAGAGGGGCGAATTTTCCCTCCTGAATGCCTGAAATCGCCACATTTGGATTCGTTTAGCCTCTAAACTATCATTTAATCATTCCCAACCATTATCTCATCATCCCAAGCCTCTGTTTTGTCACTCTAAACTATTGAAAACCTCCATTTTATCATTCCAAAGCTCCATTTTACCATTCCAAACCTTCGTTTGGCCATTCCAACATCTGTTTGACCATGTAGTCTTTCATCCTTTTCAAATCTTCTGCCCACTCATTTCGAGTAATCTTTCATCCATTCCAAGCATTCATCTCCTCATTCTAAGAGTTGTTCATCCTTTCCAATCAATCGTTTACTCGTTTTGAGCTTTTAATCATTCATCCATTCTAAGCAATCATTAGTTTCGAATGCTTGATCATTCATCCATTCCAATAATTTTCCCAAATCCAATCATTTTTTCTCAATCCAATTATCCAACACCCCATTCCAATCGCTTGTCTCTTCATTTTAACAACCTGTTTACCCATTTAAAGAGTCCACCCCACTGTGGGGCGAATCTGCCCCTCCAAGAGGGCAGAGATGCCCCAGGAGGGTAGAGATGCCCCAAAAGGGCACAGATGCCCCAGAAAGGGGCAGAGATGCCCCAAGAGGGCAGAGACGCCCCAAGTGGGCACATACGCCCCTCTATGAAAAATTTAGAAAATAAGCATATCTAGTTCCCAAATCCAACCAGTGACACCAATCCCATCACATTCTCCAATCATTCTAAGATTCAACCCAATCCTAATCTAAGCTTTAATCTAATCCCAATCTGAGCTTAACCAAAACCCTAATATGAGGTTTAGTCATTTCAACCTTTCATTCATCCATTCTGAATAGTTGTTCTCCCTTTTCAATCATCCGTTTCCCCATTCCGAGTAAACACTCATATATTTCAAACCTTCATCTATTGTCTCAAACTCTTGTTCTATCATTCCAATCATCCTTTTACTTGTTTTGAGTAAACATTCATCCATTTCACACCTCCTTTCATCATTTCAAACTCTCGTTCTATCATTCCAATCATTCGTTTACTCGTTCCGAGTAAACATTCATCCATTTCACACATCCTTTCATCATTCTAAACTCTCATTCTATCATTTCAATCATCTATTTACTCATTCTGAGTAAACGTTCATCCATTTCACACATCCTTTCATCATTCTGAACTCTTGTTATATCATTCTAATCATCCGTTTACTCATTTTGAGTAAACATTCATCTGTTTCACACCTTTCATCATTCTGAACTCTCGTTCTATCATTCCAATCATTCGTTTACTCATTCCAAGTAAACATTCATCCATTTTACACTGCATTTCATCATTCCAAACTCCCGTTCAATCGTTCCAATCATTCGTTTACTTGTTCCGAGTAAACATTCATCCATTTCACACATCCTTTCATCATTCCGAACTCTCATTCTATCATTCCGATCATCCATTTCCTCGTTCTGAGTAAACATTCATCTATTTCACACCTCCTTTCATTATTCTGAACTCTCGTTCTATCATTCTAATCATCCGTTTACTCGTTTCGAGTAAACATTCATCCATTTCACACCACCTTCAATCATTTTGAACTCTCATTCTACAATCCCGATCAATTGTCTACTTGCTCCGAGTAATCTATCATTCATTCTGAGCTTTCATCTTCTTGTTCTGAGAATCATTCATCTATTCTTAGAGTCATTTACTCATTCCAAATAATCATTCATCCATCTCGATCAATCATTTACTCATTTTGAGTATTTGTTCATCCACTTTCTTTCATCCATTTCTCCAATCAAATCATCATTTTCCCCATCCAAATCCTTTGAACTTTGTTTTAGGTTATTATCCAAATTGACCTAAGTGTCTGATCTGATCATCATCATCAACATCCGCTTAGGATTGTCATCTGTCCTAAGATAATCATTATCGTTGGCCCAATCAATCCATTTTCAATCTCAAAGTGGATTCAGTGCCGTAATCATCCATTTATCCTTTTATCCGATCAATCAGTATCCTAAGTCATCTAAGATAATCTCTGAACAGGATTTGCAGCCTCTTTCATCATCTTATCCTATCCATCAGTCGATCTTATCAATCATCAATCGATCCAATCCAATCACATCACCTTTGACCTAATCAATCTGCTTCCATCTTGAAGCAAATTCGGTGTCGATCCTCTGAATCAATCCCATCACATCATCCAAGCATCCTAATCTGAGCTTTAATCCAATCCAAATCTAAGCTTAACCTAAATCCCAATTTGAGCTTTAGTCCATTTCCATCTCAAATCATTGACCCATCCTCTTTATCCTTTCACCATCATGAATCCTTATCCTCCATCAATAGTGGTCAAGGGAAACCCTAATTACATTGACAACGATACTAAAGTCTTGTCGATCAAGAGGAATATGACATAGATTCCCTTGACAATATCATTGCTAGTAAGCTTTCTCCACCCACTTTCCAAAATCCAATCACCCTTTTGAGTTATCCCGTTATGTCTTCATCCATGCCTAATCATATTGCTTATGCTACCTTTGACAAGGGATATCCGTCATATCCATCATACCCTTCATCTGCATCATCCTCTTATCCAACACCCGCATCCTCTTATCCTAGTCTACCATCTCAATACCCCTATCCTAATCCCCCATCCACATCCTCCTATCTAAATCCTTCATCTGCATATACCCACTACTCTAATATTCCATGCCAATCTGCTCACTCTAATCCTACATTCGTACCTTCGTATCCTAATCCAACATCCACATCAACTTATCCTAATCCGACATCCGTAGTTCAATATCTCAATCCACCACCTGCACCCTCATGCCCTAATTCACCATCCCAATACCCCTATCTTAACCCTTCATCTAATCTTAATCCCCCATCTATTCCCAGTCTTGCATCCAATCCCATTCCCACATCTAATCCTAGTCCACCAATCCCTAGTCCCAATCCCCCAGCAATCCATAATCCTTCATCCCCTCCTACCATGCCATCTTAGCCTAGAGTATTCAAGTTTTTCACTCCAGAAGTTCTCCAAGGACTTATAACAAAGAAGACATCTCCCACTCCACACCTTGAAATTGTGGAATCATACCATCCTAACCCATCATCCACGGTCCTTAGTGACGATACCCTTCTCCACCCAACACCTATCATTGATGGTACCACCCCCAGCACCACTCAAACCATCAAAATCATCACATCCTCTAAATCCATTGAGCCCCCATCTCCTACCATCACGTCCTCTAAATCCACTGAGCCCCCATCTCCTACCATCACATCCTCTGAATCCACTGAGCCCCCATCTCCTACCGGTACATCTACCAAATCCATTGAACACCCACCTCTTACTTTGAGAGTTGTCGAACCCATCAACAAAACCCTAATCCAATCCACTTCTTCCACTCCTAGTGTCACTAAAATCCATTCCCATGAATGTTTTGAATTTTCCATCCCTCCATCTTCCCCACTTGAAGAGTCCCACCAAGACTCCATTATCATGCCTCTCGCACACGATGAGTCATGCCAAGAGCCTAATCCAAAGCATGCCAACATATCCCCTTCTCCAGATCAAGATCCTACCATCTCATCTAGTCCACCTCAAGATCATAGTCCCCCATCCATTCCATCCCATGATTTCCTTGTCATTCAAGCTAACACCGCTCCATCTGCATCGCATGAGCCCACTACCACAACTCCATATCCTATCATATCCCATAATCCCTCTCCTGATATCACCCATCCAAATGTTGCTATCCCATCATCTCCCTCTCATGATCCCCCATCATCGCCTACAACTGCTATCCCCACACCACTTGCATATCCCCTTGGTACCCTCACATTCTTCCATGGTGGCCTCCTCGTAGAAGAAAAACATAGTGTATATACCACCCATCATCCTCCACCTAATAATGGACTCGCATCATGTTTTCAGAATAACTCAAATCCTATCATGGATCACATGCTCAAGAAAATGAACTATCAAGGAAGAGGTCTAGGCATTCATGAGCAAGGTATTTTAGAGCCCATCCAAGTCAAAGAAAAAATTTGCATGCAAGGTCTTGGACCTATTTCCCAAGACTCACAATCTAAAGATGTTGGTACAACCTCTAGACGTCCTCAACGAGCCTTTTCCAAAAGAAATGTCGGCTCTTCCCATCGACCCACTAGATCATATGCTGCCATCCCTCCTCCTCTATCATATCACCTCAAAACAACTGTCCATATTCCCCCTTCATCTGCTCCATCCATTTTGGGTCGTTACATCCCTCCATCCACCATATCCCATCCTTCATTTACTCCATCCATCTTGGGTCCGTATATCCCAAGCTCACCTCCTTCATCTCATCCTTTCATCCATCCAACACCTATCCATCTCATCCATCATAAACATCCCTCTCACATATCCTATAATCAGGATCAACAAAGGCACATACCTAAACATCCTCCATCTACACATAATCCCCATACTCCTACCTCCATCACTCCACATCATCCATCTCCTCACACCCATCCTATTGCTACTAAAAGCACTTTGGATATTAAAGAAAAAATGCATAAATCTAAGCATCCACATGAATCTACGGCTCCCCATGTCCCCTCCAAAAGACATGGTGAAGAGAAGAAAAATCTAAATCTAAATCCACATCAAATCCGTAGGCCACAAAGGCCCACCAAAGCGAAGATCAAAACCATGTGGATCCCAAAGAAAAAAGATGCAATGCCATCACTTGAAAAATTTGTAAGAACATCCAAAGTCGCTAATCCAAAAGCTAATCATACACCCCTTTCATCTCCTAAGTCTTTTTTGGGTCCCTATGTCCCGAAATTCACCATTCCATCTCCTCCATTATCCCCACATTCTCCATCCCTTAATCCTATTATCTTTTCACATCCACCAACACATGTGCCAATGTTGGTCCTGAACACATCTCCCCATCACATATCCACCCCATCATTCCATCCATACCCTTTGTAGCATCCCATCCATTATCCCATGTATCTCCCCTCTCAAATCCCTCTAATTCATCCTCTTGCATAACCCATTTATCTTCATAAGGTTGTACCAACATCCAACAGTTGGTTCGAACAAGGGCTATTAATGACTCATATAGAACTTGTAGCTTAAGTCCTTCATCCATATCCTTATCGCATGTCTTCTAAATCCACTTATTTTCCTCCCTATCCTTATCCATCTCCTTTTGCATAATATCCAAAATTCCAAAAATTCAAAAAATCCACCAAAATCCAAAAAAGTCCAAAAAAAATAAAAAATAAAAAAAATCAAAAAAATAAAATAGTAAAGAGAATAATTCGTCCAATGGTGAAAAATTGCAAACGAGCACCTTGGATAAGTACCATGAAAACCTGGCAAACACG
>VDFB02165068.1:0-59950 GCA_007258455.2 Sequoia sempervirens | reverse complement strand
TCATCACCCCTGCTTCTCTTGCACATCTTTCCAATCCCCTATCACTTTTCATCACTCATCTATCTATCATATCATCCTCCCAAGTCATTTTAATGCTTTGGATAACTATCCCATCCCTGAGCTTTATGTGAACGTCATCATCCTATCCAATCCAACAAGTCTATCCTATCTTGTAGTATCAGTCCCATATTTCTATCCACTTATCCTATCATCTTATCATCCTTTATCCATCCTTTGTCCTTGGTCGTTGGTCGAACTACGTTGCCCCTGCACTTTCACGTAGGCAAGGTTGATCATTTGATCCACCCCCAGGGATCCTTTATCATCTATCATCGGTCTTTCGAATTTGTCTATCTGCTCCTCTATCGTCTATCGTCTATCATCTCTCATCAATCGCCATTGTCCACTTTACTCCTTTTGTCCATCCTATCTTTACCATCCATCAAGGTCTCCATCTTGGTCAGTCGTCAGCCTTTTACCGAACTACGAGGGCTTTGCGCTTTCACGTAGGCAAGACTAATCTTTGATCGGCCCCCAAGCCCCTAGGTCTTTAGGGTGTGTCAGTCTCATGTCTTGTGTCATGTCATCAAGATATGCCCTTATCTAGCCAGTTCCTCACAAATGAGACCCACTTGTATCACGAGATCTAATCGGTTTTGAATACCTTGAGTCATATCGATCTTTTAGTCTAGTAACCATCCTCGGTCTCAACAGGATGCATCCTTCCTAATAGACCTCATCAATCCCATCCATCCCCTTGATCCTATGGCAAAGGACATTTGAAATTAATTGTGATCTTTTAATACTTTTGGCTTTTGTTTATCATTTGAGCTCCCTATCATCACTTGTCATGGTCGCCTTGATCCATCATATCATGGTGTGCTTTGACTAGTTCACATAGGGGCATATCTTGATCTTTTGTTCGATTGTGTCTTCTTGGTTGTCCCACGTAGTACCTACCAAGATCCCCGAGGTCTTGTGTTATGCTGGGGCATCCTTTTGTGCTTGTGGTTATCTCAATACCTGGCCCGACCAAGGTCTTTGTGACCTTGGGGTGTTGGGATAGCCTTCTTGTCTGTTGTGTTTATTTCATGCATTAGACACTATTACGCCTTGGTTCCACATACCCTAGCACTTGGTGTCTTATGCTATAGCAAAAATAGGTGCTTTGAAGATGGAAAATTGCATTAGGATTTGCATTTCATTCTCCGTTCCATCATCTTGCACTCCCATATCCCCCATCCATTCATCCTTCATCCTCATCTCACATCTCTATCCAATTCCCATCCATTCCATTTAGCCCGAATCATCTAATCATATCCTTGGTCTTGTTCTCAGTCTTGTTACAAGCCTGGATCCAATCATCGTCATCATCATCATCATCACATTTTATTCTTCCATATCCCTTCGGTGTTGTTTGGGATGTCTCCTTCCCTCGTCAACAACACTTTCATCATCATCATCATCAGGAGGTACTCTTCCCTATCCTTTAGTGGTGTTTTGGGATGTATCCTTCCCTCATCAATACCACTCATTGGGATGTATCTTTCCCTATCCTCATTGACAACACTCTATCCATCCTCAACCCCTTTTGGCTTGTACCTTGACTGGGGCAACATCATCTTCGTCTCTGCATCCATTTTTGTTTCCCAACCTCATGTCGCCTTTTCATCCTTTCCTATCCATCCCTTTTCATCCTCTTCCTCATCTCCCATTTCATCATCTCATCCATTTCAAGAGCACATCCGTGTTCTCTTGAACCCGCATGTCCTCTCGATGGGGCATCCTTATCCCTAATCTTCATCTTCACCTCCATCATATTTCTTCCTAGTCATCTGTTTGATGACTGGGGCATCCTTCTCAATCTAACCATCTCCTTTTGGGTTCTATATTTTAATATTCTTTGAAATGATGCTACTTCGTAACACCATCTCAAAGAGGGGAAAAATGTAGACATCCAAATTTGGACACTTAATTTATCCAAATTTATCACTTTTCGTCTAAGCATCCTCTTATCCGAGTTAATTAAGTAATATTAGTATTATTTAATTAATATCTTTAATTCTGCCAAATCCTTAAGGTATTTAATTAATAATTAAATACCTTACCCTCCTTAATCCTCTTTTCATCAAATAAATTAAATAAATATTACATTTGTTTAATCCTCACATGTCATTTTCATCTAATCCTAATCCATCTCCTAATCTCTTCATTAAGGATGTGCACATGCCTAATCCTTGATTAGGATGTGTCACATCCTCCAACTTTTGCAAGTTGGCTTCTAATCCACATTAACCCCTAATTATCCTCGATTTACTAATTAGTTAAACCGAATTAGTACCTTAGTCAACTCTCCCCATCCCCCAAGAAATTTTTAATTCATTTTTATTCACCCTAGGCTCCTCTCTTTCCCATGTGAATTTTTAATTCACTTTTATTATTCCTAGAATCCCCTTTTCCCATGCATCTTCTAGAATATTTGACATGTCACCTCATGCACATGTGACAAATTCCCACCTTTTGGGAACCTTGTTTTATCCACTAGATTTTTCCAATCATTGTGAATTTTTAATTCAGTTTTATTCTCCCAAAGATTTCCCTCTCCCCATGTGATCATTGAAAGGTCACATCAAAGTACTTGGAAGGTACTTGTCCTTCCTCCACCTCATGTACCTTTTGGCCACCTCATTTACACCTCACCTCCTCTTAGCCACTTCACCATCCACATGTCAAGATGTGAGGGCTTGTGAGTTCTCAACCCACCATAGCCCTTCATCTTGACCTTGTTGGATCAATCTCAACCGTTGAATTCTCTAGAGAATTCAAATTCTCCTATAAATCCCCCCTCCTCAAGGGAATTTTCAACACATAGCCATTTTGCAACTAAATTCTGCCATTTTATGCACTCATCTAGTCTTCAATTTCACCCATTTTCATTTGCATCCAAGCATATAGTTAAGCTTTGCATTTAACCATATCAAAATCCATCAAGGAGCATACATATCAATCCAAATCAAGGGCCAACCAAGGAGTTTCAGCTAAAAGGAGGAAGGTATAACCATTTATCTTCATTTAACATTTTCCTCTTTGTATTTTCAAATTCCTTAGGCTAATCTTGAGGTGTTTCATTATGTTTTCCATTGCATTTTAATTGCTTAAAATATGTTAAATATTTTGATATCACAGTAGGATCTCTTCTTGGGAATCCCCACATGTTCCTAACATTTAGAATTAATTACAAATGTCAATTTACATGTTCATTTCATTCAAATTTAATCTCTTTCTAATCCTAGTGTTGGGGAACACTTTCCAAGGACTTAGGAGATACACGAACTATGTTTAGGATTGCAATTAAATGACATCCTATTCCCATCATTCTCCCACTTGACATTATACATTGCAATTATTCTAAACAAGAAATCATTATTATCAATCAAGTAGAGGACTCAAGGCCAATGGCCTTCTTGCACCAACTAATCAATCAATGCCAACTTCAAATTCAACCTGCATTATCATGAAGCTCCAAGAAATTGATTAATACTCAAAACCAAGAGAACATATTTGTAGGAACTGGTTTCATAAGATAATCTGCAACATTAATCAAAGTGTCAACTTTCTCAATTAATACCTTCCCACTCAACCATTTCTGACACAAAGTGATACTGAACATCAACATACTTAGTACGAGCATGATACATAGGATTTTTTGACTAAAAAAATAGCACTCTGACTATCACATTCAAGTTTAACTTACTTGCAATTAAAACCAATACCTTTCCCAAGACTCTATAACCAAACTGCCTCTTTGGAGGCATGTGAAACTGCCGAGTCTGTTGAACTCACATCCAACCAAGGTGTAGGCTTCTCAGTCTTCCTGCTGAAATCTCATCAAGAGCAACCATCTCAACACATGTCTCTAACCCTAAGAGAAATCAAGCTTGACCTATTTCTCCAAGTATCCATGAGGACTTGTAACCAACCAATCCATGCCAAACTCCAAATGCAACATAGCATTTTCATGAAGTAATCAAGCAAATGATTAATGTACCCAGTACATAAGATAACTACACAAGATCAATGTCAAAGCTCCAATCATGAATCAGGAACATAAAATTGACACCATGATCTAACCATCTCCTCCAAGGAGATCACATGCATCATAAGATACATAAACATCCTAGTCTCAAGAGAATAAGTACCATGCCAAACTCTAAACGTGTATCAAGAGTAAACCATGGCATAATAGCAACCACTCTAAACCAAGAAAAAATATATCCCCAATCACATGAAGATAACCTTACCAATGATGCATCCACATCATTGCTAACAACTCCCACTAAACCGTGGTACGAGCTACACATGGCATCATGACTACCATCCTCTTCATGAAGATCACTCTTTAAAATCAAGCAAAGAGTCATCACTAACATTTTTACATGAAATGATCAATGCATGATTACCATCATCTAAGGATTCCTCTATAGAAGAATTATAACTCTTTTTCTTGTTCTTACAATCCTTCTTCGCATGTCCTGGTTTCCCATAGTTTCAACACTTTACCTTACTCTGTCCTTTAGACTTACCCTTTCCTTCCTTGTCTTCCTTAGGTTCCTTTTTCTTAGGCCTACCTTTTACAAACAAGGCATCTTGGATTTCTATTTTAGACTTCCTCCTCATCTCCTCTGATAGGAGAGTAGGAATTATATTGTCCATCTTCGGATCTGTACCACTACCACTGATAGCGACAATTAGATTTTCCCAAGACTTTGGTAAAGAAAAAAGTAACAAAATGCATTTATCTTCATCTTCTAGTTTTACGTCTACAGATGCTAACTGACTTAGAATCAAATTAAAAGAATTCAAACACTATAATAAATCCCAATGATTTGCTCCATTTTTTACTCCGTTTTTTGTTTCCACCCACTATTTTAATGTATTTTTTTCCAATTTTTGAAAATGTCAGCGCTATTTATTGTGATGGCGCTATTTCTGGCATTTATTTGCACTGATCAGGACACGTTGATGCTAATTTAGGAATTAATGTGTGCCAAAATTAGCACTGACTATAGCGCCGATATTGGCTTCAAGTGTGGCGCTGCCATTAGCGCCGCATTTGGCTTCGAGTTTAGCTTCAAGTTTAGCGCCACTTTTAGCTCCAACTTGAGCTTCGAGTTTAGCTTCGGGTTTAGCATCAGTTTAGACACCCCTACGTCAAAGAGACTTATTTATATGTCTCATCGACGATGTAAAACAGTTAAATGTCAACAAGATATGGGCATATCAAGGAGAGAATCACTTACGTCAGATCGACAAGGTATATCTACAAGTGCTCGGTGAAACACAAACTTTGGATATAATGAAGTAATGTCGATAAGACATTATGATATAGGTAAGACAAATAAGATTGTCTCATCAATACTCTTCAAGTAATGATCAAAAGCATACACCACTAGACCACCGGGAAGGTGAGCAACATATGCGGTAGAGTGGTATACACTGCAACCCCATAACAAGAAGCCTTGAGCAAGGCGGTAGTGCGGTAAATAGCTAAAGGGAAGGGAAAAACACTACCATACTGCAACAATAATCATGAGTCTCCCTAACATGGCAGAGTTACACCAATATATAAATAAATAATGCCAAAGGAAAATATCGATGAGATAGTGGCATATCGGCAAGAGATATTAACTTGTCACATTGACACTGGCAACGAACATCAGAGGAACATGAGATCTAATGTCGATGAGACATTGAGATATCGGTAAGACAAAGAAGATTGTCTCATCGACACTCTTCAAGTAATGATCAAAAGCATACACCGCTATACCGTCAGGAAGGTGAGCAACATATGTGGTAGAGCGGTATACACCGCAACCCCACAACAAGAAGCCTTGAGCAAGGCGGTAGTGCGGTAAATAGCATAAGGGAAGAGCAAAACACTGCCATACCACAATGGGTATAATAAGAAACAACAGTAGTACGGTAATCATGGCATCATTACAATTTACAACACTAAATGCAACAAATCACGTTAGTCACAATCCATTTGAATATAGCTTGCCAAAATACTCTAAAACTCTAATAAACATACTCCAAAATTTTTGTCAACATCTTATTTTCAGGCATACCCACCAGAATCAAGTTTTCATTTTAATAAACATACAATAAAACCTTTGTTGAAACCTTATTTTTAGGCATAGCCCGCCAAAATGGAGAAGTGTTTTAGTAAAGAATGAAAGAGAATGGTAAAGAGGTGTGCATGATAGGAGGCATATGATTCATTGTTGTTTATCTCATTCCTGCTCTAATCAACAAGGGTTCCAATGTTCTCACTACTGTTTGTAATCCAAGTATTTAATTGACATATGTTTGCATATTCTCAAATTCCTTCAAATGCTTTTGAAGTATCAATGTATCCTATATAGGGTTTAGAATGACTTATTTTAATTAAAAAAAATAAATCAGATGCTTTTGAAGTATCAATGTGTCCTATATAGGGTTTAGAATAATTTTTTTTAATTTAAAAAAATAAATAAATGATGTATTTTCTTGTGATTAGATAATGTGGAGATCTCCTAAATCTTCCCTAGCACATTGTCCTTTTTCGCACTATGTTCATTACTCCAGCTGCTAGGGTTTTGCATTTGACATCTTTAATATCTTCATGATAGTGTATTTTAAATAGATCTCAGTCTTTGCTTTAATCTTTATCATGGTAACCCTTGAGTTCCATAATCCACCTTCAATCTCTTCTAAGAATGTTTTCTTAAGCTAGAATGCATAGTATGCATATAAAGCAAGTCCTTCATACTTGCCATTGTTCCAAACCACCACTCACAACCTTGCTTAAAATGCTTTCTCCATAAGCACAATAGCATGTTTTAAAATCGTGGTTGCCAGTGATTGACCATTAAGGTCACTACTTTCATCAAGATATAATGAGATTTTTGTCTTCAAACTTAAGGCATTATGCAAGATAACATTGTGAATTGTTTTTTTGTGTACAATTTGATTTTCTTGCACATTTACTACTTTGCTAACTTCCTTTAAGACTGGATATTGCACCATCAGTTGCAATCTGAAACAACTCACTCACTGTCACTTGAAGATTCCCTTTCATGAGCATCCTTGTATAAAATCAAACTATGCCCTATAGACTGCCTACTTACTAATATAGGGGACTCATTTTTTCATGGTATTTTGAGTTTTATTTAGAAGGGGTTAATATGTGGCATTTTTATGTGCAAGAAGAATAGATTGTGATGCAACGTTTGGGTATGGATGGTTTAGGAAAAATCAGATTGCTATCAGTGTCATAACTAGGTTGGATTGTACCTTGAGCTGGTCTGAAACACTTCCGGGTGTTTTCGCTCTAAAGCAGAACTTGTGTGTAGGAATTTCCAAATATCTGACAGAGGAAGTTCCTACATTCTAAAGATAAAATCATAAATCTTCTTATCTAGTTTACGATCCAACCTGACATCTTTAATATCCGATAGAGAAAGTTTGTACATTCTAAAGATAAAATCATAAATCTTCTTGTCTTTATACAATTGCTTGTTTGAATTGTTTCTTTAACAGTTTTAGGTCCACGTCCATGTACATATCTTCTTCTTTTTCTAGTTGAATGGTAAGGCTCTGCATTTGCTCCAATCTTCGTCTAAAATAATAAAAAACATGCATTAATTTATGATTGTACCTTGAGCCAGTCTGAAACACTTCTAGGTGTTTTCGCTCTGAAGCAGAACTTGTGTGTAGGAATTTTCAAATATCTAACAAAGGAAGTTCCTACATTCTATTGATATATTCTGTGAAACATTCCTTATTTTCTATGAAACAGTGTATATATTCTTGTACTTGTAAATATTCTTTTACTATTATGTCTATTAAAGAAAACAGAGTTTGAATAAAAAATGCTTCACCTTTTTTTGTAAGTGAGTATGTGAATTATTGTTTAAGAAAAAATCTTACAATGTTTACATTTTTAGTTTACTAGTTTCAAATCTTCATTTTCTATGTATATAAAATTGTATGTGCTCTTTATCTCTAAATTTGACATGAAATAGTAATGTCATTAGAATCAGGGTTTTCAATTTCAACACCATCATTGTCCACACTTTTCATATCCTATTCACTTTTAAGTACAATCATCAAAACTTTATTTTTATCTCTTGTCCTAGTTAATCTTCATTCCTTTTGGCACAACACAGTAGGTTGCATGTTAAATTTCAAACATTTTCTTTGCATTTTTTTGTATATATTATTTTCTCAATGCATCATTATGTAACAACAATTTCACTTCTGAGATATACAGTAAAAATAAATGAAAGCACATGTTTTCTTTGTCAAGGGAAATGTATGGTGAATACCCTATGTCTTTCAGATAAGTGTGCAAGTGAAATAAGACATAGCTAATTGAATATGATTTTCTATTGTACAATTATTCTTTTATGTAGAGGCTGCAACAACTTATCATGGATTAGTTTTGGCTAAGAAATAAGGTGTTTCTAAACTATGGCTAGAGGGGGACTCTCTTAATGTGATTAATTGTCTCATGATGAAATATCCTCCTTCATGGTCAATTACCAATTTTATTACTGACTCGATATCTATTATTAACTTTTGAGGAGATCAAAATCACACATTTTTTTCCTGAAGCGAACATGATGGCTGATGGGGTTTCCAACGTGGGAGTGACTGAGAGATCTAAGTGGGATTCTTTTGAATCACTACCTCTTAATCTGAAGTGTATTTCTAATGATGACCAACTAGCTTGTTTCTAGGTGAGATGTTCTCGAGGAAAGGTTTTTCATTATGATTTTAAGTTGGGTTTTGCACGTCGACCCTTTGCTCTTTCAGTTTCATTATTCTTTCCTTGGTTTTCGTAGAAGGATGGACTAGCAGTTTTGGCAGGGTTGTACTTGGAATGATAAGCCCACATGTATTGTGGGTGTTTGTTGTATTTTTTTGAGTAGCACCTAGTTCATTTTACTTTTTCATTTCTTCCAGGTGTTCTTGGGTTTTCTTTTGTTGCTTGTCACTATGGGTGGTGACCATTGCAGAATTGAGTTGAGTTCCTGTGAAGAGTTTCAGAAAAATGCTATTGTGTGGGAGCACTTGGAATTGGGGTGGGTTACTCAATTTATGTAGAGAATTCAAGGCCTAGACCTTGATGTAATGGATTTCTTTGTGAAAGGATGGAATGGGAGGTATCTGCATTACCAAGGCATTGAGTTTTGAATTGATGAGGATTTTATTACAGAGGTAACTGGTCTTTTAGTTGTTAGGATAAATATTTTCAGAGACAGGGGAGCGACTATGAAGGCTTTTGCGAATTTATTTAAACATGACAATAGGAAGAAGATTAAGGAAATTGGAAGTGGAGGTTATGCTAGGAAGTCTCTGAAGCCACTTTGGAGGGACCTCGTGTTGGCCATTATGCACTACTTCACCTTTGAAGGTAGATTCTTTGTGGTTTACACTCACCATTTTATGCTCTTAAATCATTTTAGGCACAATGTTTCGGTCTCCTTTCCTTTTTACCGGTTACATTCTATGGAGAAGAGTATTGAAGACCACAAAAAGAACCCTAAGAAGGTGGTTCTTCATCAAGGGCTTATGTGTTTTATTTTTTCTCATATCAAGCTAAAGTTGATCTCAGTCTCCCCTAAAACTCCTAGTAAGAAGGGAGTTAAAAATGATGGGTATGAAACAGGGGACTCTATCGGTGAATGGGTTGGTAGTTTGGAGGAGGAAGAGTCAGAATATGAGGATATATTTGTTGATGAAGGAGGCGAAAGGGATGAGGAATTGGAAGAATGGGGTAAGGGCTATGAGACTGATGTGAAGTTGCGAGAGACTATGGCTAATTCTGTTAGAAAATCTTTGAAGGGGAAAACCAAAGGAATGAAGAAAGTTAAAGCTTTGGCCAAAAGGAAAACTGAGATAGGCATTGAGGTGGTTGCCCTTGGTTTGAATGTGAATCCTGTGTTGTCTTCTGGAAAAGAGGGTTTGAAGGGTTGTCATCCTGTGGGTGATGAGGGTTTGAAGGGTTGTCATCCTATGGGTGATGTGGATCCTTCAAATTTTGATTGTGTTCAAAATGCTTTGTTGGGGAATCCTATTCCTAGTAAGGATGGTCTGCTAGAGAGCTCCCCAGTGCAAGGGTTTAAGGTGTCAGTTGATTTGGGTGGTCAGTTGAGTGGCCCTGCTGATATGGGTAACTCTAAGATGGAGGTGAAGCCTAATGAGACTAGCCCCATGGATATGTAGGGGATTGATGTAGTTAATTGTTCTCAGGATTTTTCTGCTATGGAGAAGGAAGTGAAGAAGGAATGTCTAGAGGTGTTAGTTGATTTGGAGAATCTTCCAGATAAGGAAAGGATAAAGGTGGATGTTGTGGAGGTCAAGGATTCCCCAACTGAAGAAGAGGATGAATAGAATAGGGATTGTTTTGATGCCCTTGTTGAATTGGAGCATAAGGGTCAACCTCTCGTTAATTGGATGAAATTGACATGAATATGTTTTGTAGAATGGCCTAAGATGGGACAAGAAACCTGCTTTCCCTGGTTAAGTGGTTACTTTTTGAGGTTAAGGAGCTCAATCTTCAGATGAAAAATTGGTAGGATGTTTGTGTTGCTCATGAGGAAAGAATTTCCTCTTTGGAAGTTATTGTTAATAAAATGTTAGAAGACAGAGTGGCAAGTCTGGAGGATAAAATGGGAAAGATGTCGGAGGACTTGAAAACGATGGTCAATATCAATAATAACTCTTTGAAGACCACTGATATGGGTCTTTCTGTTCTGAATGAGAAAGCGTCTAATTGGACCAGAAAATTACTTGACTTGGGTAATATGGAGGAAATGATTGAAGAGATTAGTGGCTCTTACCTAGTGGAGAAAGTGGAAGCTTCTAATCTTGTGCTGGAGAAGGACATGCAAGCGGATCCATGCCTTCGAACAAGGAGCAAGATGAAAAAGAGGGTTGTTGTTGTTGTTGAGGATCTGAAGGATGTTATCAGTATGCATGAGGAGGTCATCAAGGAGAACATGGCATCAACTAATGTTTTAGATAATTTTTTGTAGCTGGTGCTTCCTTTTTTGGTTCAACAGGTTTGCTGATGTTTTTTTCTTTTGGGTTTGCTGACGAGTTGCTAATGTTCCATCTTATGTTAGCTTTTTGGTTTTTTGGGTTGCTAGTCTTAGTGGTTTAATTTCTCTTGCATCTTGGCATTGCTGTAAAGGGTTTTGGGGCCCCTTCAAAACCTATTTTTCCTTATCAAAAACTGATTGAATTTGATTTTCTGTTGTACAATTGTTTTTCTATGTGCTTTTTACTTTTTGCATGTGGATTACCCTCAAAAAGAGACTACTTATCTTTTCTTAAATAAAGATTTTACATTTCTTGTCTACGAAAGGAATTTACTGCTTGAAAAAAGGTTTGTGAACTTCATACAAATTAAGATTGGTGTAAAAGGCCATCCCCGCAAATGTTGTTTGGTCTATAATTATAATGGAAAATAAAAAAGCTTGCTAGGAGAATAAAACAAGTTTTCAATTGTCCAAGTACAACATAATATTATTGAAGCATTTCAAATTTTAGGCACTTCAGATTCATGGATCTCCTTGGAGGTCACCCACCTAATATAAGAATAGTAAATTAGTATGAAACTTTAGTCATAAATTAAAATACAATATAATATCTTTGTCTCTCACACATGAATGTTTCATATAACCACATACCTTGTAAATGCTAACAATCGACTTATGGCATTCCTTAAGTCAACTATAAGACAAGAATCCCCCCTAATTGCCAATGGTATGATATGCTATCAAACACATTTATGAAAAGGTCATTAGTAATTTTTTCTCACACAACAAATATCAAAATAAATTTAGTGCTTAATCAATGTTGTCTCATCTATTTCCACTCACTTTCCTCTCAACAATTTAGTATTTCTACGTTGTCCATGTCCTCTCTCCATGGCCTCCTTTGTGAATAAAAATGCTGCCACAGAATCTTTCACTGCACTACCACCGAGAAGGAAGAAGCAATTTGCGGGACCATGGTAAAACTGCTCTACCGCACCGAGCTAATGAAGGAGCCATGGGACAATGGTGGTCACTGCACTACCACACGCCAATGGTAGAAGACTTGCGGGAGTCACCACAACACCACCAGGAATAGAAGGAAGACTCACGTGCCACCACAAAATATTTCACCGCACTACCATTGAGAAGGATGAAGCACCTTGCGGGACTGAGGTAAAAACCACTCTACGACACCGAGTTGATGAAGTAGCCACATGACAATGATGGTCACAACAATGAAAATAGTCACTATACAACAATGATAGGTGCTCAATTAGGAACACTTGGAACCACCTTAGGTTCCCCAAATTGATTCCATTAATGGCCAAAATTTGGCGTTAAACGCCGACTAAAGCACCGAATACTGAATCAAAATAAAAAATTTAAAAATTTCCCACATGAAGGAAGAAATTAGATGACAAAAAAGGGAAAAATGTCATGCGAAGGAAGAGAGCAGTGCACTACCAACAACTGATGAGAAATTTGATTTAGTTTGCGACACCATAGGTAAGGTTACCATTTTTTTTCTTGGTTGAATTCGTGATTGTTTACTACTCTTTGTATTGCATTTGAATTCGTGATTGTTTACTCGTTCATGGCCAAACCTATCCAGGAATTCTCTAAATTGTCCCATCATTATAAATTGCAAAACCTTTGAGAAACGAACAAAGAAATTTACCCTACCCATTTGAGCTTTGGCTCAAAATATTATAGCACAAAGCCAGGATGCACGAAGGAAGTCTGGTGAGGAGAGTATGCAGGTATTTGAATTTTCTCATAAGATTATATCAAATTTATTAAATGATATTTATTTATTTTTTGATTGGTGATAATATTTTTATTTTATTTAAGATAAATAAAAATATACAAAGCTCCAAATAAAAAAGTTCTTCCAACACCATCACATCTTGTCTGTTAAAACATAATAAAAACCTACGGATCAAAAAGCCCTACCACAACCACCTGAAAACTATCCAACCAACTACTACCCAAACCCCAACTATTTACAATATCGAAACCAAAAATAGGGCTTAACCCTTTAAGCTTATACATCAACATCTAGCTTAAACACAATAAACTATGCAAAAAAAGAGCATTGAGTTTACGTGGAAGTTCCAAAAGCGTTGTCCAAATGCAATGGACACAATTCTGTGAGTAGCTTCACCTTCTTTCTCGGACGCAAACCCTTATTCTCACACATCTCCTCTCTGGCGATGGCTTTGAGTCTTGCTATTATCTCCTCAGTCTACATTAATTCGACAAATAGTTTCAAAGCTTGCTATCCCTATTCCGTACCCTCTCCCCACACAGCTTTGGTTCTTCCTTCTGGCCACCTAATGAAAGAGTGATTTATCTCTACTACTTCTGAGTCCGCACCTTCCATGCCTTTTCTCACATTAAAGCCTTGTCCTCGTGTAGCCCATTCCAGGATACTCTCCATGTTCACTAAGAAATCCCTATGCACCAACACTTTCATAACTTTCCTTACAACCTCCACCGACTCTCCTAAGTCCAGTCCCCACGTCATGATTAGGGAGTATATTTCCATATTAGTCTGATATTTGTGCTTCAAATCTTCAAAGCCATTACCCAAAATGATTTACACAGATTGTGCCACCTTCACATCCTTGTACAAGAACAAGCCACACAGTCTCTTCACCGTCACTTTGCCAACAAAATGATCTGTAAGAGTTGTTGATGAACTCAAGCACCCAGGATCACCTGCAAAATCAAGATAAGCCTTCCACACAAGAGCAACAAGAGATGGAATGCTGGAATATGGTGCAATAACAAAATGAGGTTATTATCACACACTAAATGATGCAATATGCCTCAGCTCTCCATTGAACTGACTGAGTTGATATGAACTTATTTGGACTTGATAGGAGGGAGAGGTGAGTGTTGAATATATAGCAAAATATGGGCATATAATTCCAAAAGGGGTAATAACTTCCAAATAACCAAATTAGGTGGGAGTTATTCCTACTTGGAAAATTCCAAATAGGTGGCATAACCTACTTAGAAAGAGACAAATGAGTGGTTTTGTGATGTGGCATATAAGGCCAAAAGAGGGTGTGAAACTCAACCACCCAAGTGTGGGTGAGAGCAACACATGTAATCAATGGATTACACCACGTGTCCTCACATGAACCACATCTCCTATAACCTAAGGTATGATTAATAATGTGTAGAAAAAATAATATTAAAAAACCTACACTAACACCCCCCCTTAAGCATAGCTTAGGTGGGTGAAAATATGAAACAATGCAAAGATGGATCCCAACTACAAGGCCATGTAAGGTACCCATGTACAATGATGAAATCTCTCAAAAATATGAGAAAGAGAAAAGTCGTAGGAAAAAACTCTCCCCCAAGAGAGAAGAAGAAGAGAGACCATATAGTCCCCAAATATAGAATCTCCTGCATTGTTGGTGAATGCTCGACACAAGAAGCTGAAGATGATCCAAAATTGCTAAAAAATATTCCTCCCCTTAGGAAGAAAGAAAACCAAGGATACATGTAGGATATCTTCCCATTCCTAAAAGGAATATGAAGGAAGAATGATGAAAATGTGTGATATCTCTGAACTCTGCTCAGGTTTCCCCATGTCAATGCTGAAAGCTATCACCATCAAATCAGGTGTTCTAGGCCACACTACAAAAGATGACAATCCAGAACCTAGTGGAGATGGATGTAGAAAAAAATATGAAGACAAGAATATCCCCTCTAAAGACAAAGAAGCCTCCTCCAAATGTTGTCCAAAAGTATCCGCACTCACGCCAAACTGCAAAGAATGATCATGTAGAGAATGAACAAGAGGTTCAGAGTGTTCCCTCACAACAACTGAAGAAGGATCATCTCCATCAAAGAGAAGATGAATACTATCAATAATGTTTCCCAAATCTGTAATATGAGACTCCACAAACAAGTCTGAAATCCCTATCAAGAAGCCATCACAAGTAGCCAAGTCTAAAAGATAATATATGTCCTGCTGCATTGAATAACAAGGAGCCAAAAATGTTGGATCACAAGCATCCTTAGGTACAATAGTCGATGAAGGAGATGAGATCTTCGTGCATGTCATATGAATACACCTATCATCCCCCATTATATCTTCAAAACATGATGAAATAGATGATTTTGCCAATGCTAGAATAGAAGAGCCCTCAACCTCAATATGTTGACTCATAGATGAAGAAGATGAACCCTCTAAATCTAGATTAGGAGCCATAGAAATTAAATTCTCAATAGATGTATCTATAGGAGGAGAAGATTTTGTGTCATTAAAACTACCATATCTTTCCTAATCAGAAAGTGTTTCAATTATTTTATCATCAATAGGTCGAAACTCAGCAAGTGGAACAAGACAATTTGCAACATGATCATTTGGGAATGGAGGTTCATTCAAGTCTCCATACATCTCCCAAAGTTTCGTCATAAGGTCACGAGGGATCTCAATACCATCAGTGACCATTTGTTTATCAATATCACAACTACAACCAATTACTCCTAGGATATGTTCTATTTTTAAGTCCCACACAACTCTCTTCCATTTTGATGAAGGTTTAGGAACCAGTCCATAGAGATAGGGAAAAAGATTAAGCCACCTACAATGTGTTAGGATTCCATCTCGTCAAGACTTAAATTTCCATCGATTTAACCTTATTATAGTAGGATGTGTTTTGATGCCCTTATTAAACTCCTCAACTTTAGTCACACAATAGACCAATCAAGAGACATAAGCCAGTTCAAAGGAAAAATATTACCCCCCCAAATTACTCAATCATGATCCCCCCAGAAAAATATGATGGTGGAACTTTATAATTGAGTGTGAGTACAATTCTGGAGTTGTTTCCAGAGTTTTACAATGTCCAATATTAGAGCCAAATACTGAAAGTAAAAAATAATCTCAGAATAAGAACCTCAAAATAGCACCAATGTGTAGTGCTCAAAAAAATATCAACTTTCAAAAAAATAATCACCTCGATTTGAGGTCATATGTGAAAGTTATAGCCATTTGAAGTTCCAAAAATGAGAATCGTCCTTCAGATCTGCTAAGAAAACTGAATTTATATAAAATATGGATCACTTGAGCAAACAATGGATTTCACCACTGTAAAGCCTGTGAAATTCTACCCCAAATCAAAAAAAAATTCTCGCAAAACGAAGCCCAAATGATTGAGTTATAGGCTTTTGAAGATCGGGTGAAAAATGCAAAACTCCAATGAAGAGGGGGTCTGCTAAAACGTTCTGATTTAGTTTCTGCAAAATATATAACCTAAATGCAAAAACTAGCAATGACCCAGATGGTTTTTTTTTGTTACAAACATAACTAAGATGGTGTATTTTCTTGAAAATATACAAAAAATGTGGATCTAGTGTAAAATAGACGCCTTTAGCAAGGAAAAACAATGCAAACAACCAAAAAAAGACATTCAAAGGTAGAATCAACTACCTAAGACAAGAAAAGGCATGCTGCAACCTGAAATACTAATAAAACACTCACAAATCTCTCAAATTCGAGAAGGGGCTTGCAGATCTGATGCTCTGATACCATGTAAGAGTTGTTGATGAACTCAAGCACCTAGGATCACCTGCAAAACTGAGATAAGCCTTCCACATGAGAGAAACAAGAGATAAAATGTTGGAATATGGTGCAATAACAAAATCATATTATTATCACACACTAAATGATACAATATGCCTCAACTCTCCCTTTAATTGACTGAGTTGATATGAACTCATCTAGACAATATAGGAGGGAGAGGTGAGGGCTGAATATATAGCAAAATATGGGCATATAATTCCAAGAGGGGTAATAACTCCCAAATAACCAAATTAGGTGGGAGTTATGCCTACTTGGAAAATGCCAAATAGGTGGCATAGCCTACTCAGAAAGAGACAAATGAGTGGTTTTGTGAGGTGGCATATAAGGCCAAAAGAGGGTGTGAAACTCAACCACCCAAGTGTGGGCGAGAGCAACACATGTAATAAATGGATTACACCACGTTTCTTCATATGAACCACGTCTCCTATAACCTAAGGTATGCTTAATAACGTGTAGGAAAAATAATATTAAAAAACCCACACTAACATGATCCAATTTCCTCCTCACTTTCAGAGTGAAGTTGGCCTCCATTTCTTCTCTAGTACGTTAGCCACCAGACTACTTCACACCACCGTCCTAACACTCTCCTTACTCCTGCAAACCAAGAAGCATCAAAGGAAATGCAAGGAAAAACTTCATTACATAGCAAATTTCTGACCATCACCATTCCTCTACTTACTAACTAACACCACCTTGCATTAAATGCAATAGACAAAAATTACTCTAAAGAAACTCCTCTAAAATCCTCAGTTATAAATTCATCCACCTATGCAAACGTTAAAGCCCATTTTGAGAGGGTATCTGCTTCCATATTCCCTGTTCTCATAACATGACTAATCTTATAATCCTTAAAAAGAGCTAATTCTTCAGTAATTTTCCTAATCACACCCTACAAATTCCAAGCATCAATTCCTCCTTTTATTATTGCTTGGATGATTATCAAGGAATCACCCTCCACATGAATCCTTGTGGCCTCTAACTTCCTAACTAACTTACAGGCCTAACGATATTTAAATTTTATTTGTACATAGTTAAATTGAATTAGTATATGTTTCAAGACAAGGCCTCCAAGGCTATACTTGAGAAACTTCGTTCCATGCATCGCAATGGCTAGAAAGGTTTACAGTCCTTGATCTGTACATTTGTAAGTATATTTAATATGTTAAATGATATATTTTTTTATTTCCTTGGAAAAAGTAAATGATTGCATATTAATTAGTTTAACTAGTCCATGTGCCATGTTTTGACAGGAGGAGAAATATGGCTGCCATCCAAAGCAATTTGAAAAGAATATGCTACAAAACAAAAAGTGGAACAATTTTGTAATCTGGATGGAGAGCGAGGTATCAATAGTTGAGTTTCAATAACTTAGTTCGATATTGTTGTGTTAAGATGTCAATTTGCATCTATTGTGTTGAGTTGTTTATTGATGCGTAGGATGAGTAAATAGAGCTCAAATATTATGATTACAAGATGACCATTTATGTGCATGAATAAATAGTAGAAGGATGTAGATGAACTCAATTCATCTGACTTTATGCCTCTTGATAGGCATTCCTCTTGAATCTCTAATATCAGGTGCTCGAGACTTCCATGTAGCTTTTACCTTTCGTTGCCGCCTTTCCTTTTCACTATCAGACTCATCTCCTTTTTCCTTATCTGCATTTCTGGCTTTGGCTTCTAATTCATCCCATGTTTTACCTTCCTCCCTTTTAGAATCTTCTTCTTCTTCATCCTCCTCTGATTCCACAAGAGATTCATCTTCTGAACCTTCCTCATCTGATTCTCATTCCTCTTCTACATTAGAGGGTTTGTATCCTTGATCTGACTCTTCTAAATTATTAGAATAAGAATCACTAGCTTCCATATTCAAAAATTCCCAACCACCGTCTTCAATAAATTTATCTAGATCATCAGTAATAGTCTTCAAAATTGGCCGCTAGTTCAAGTTCATTTTTCTTTCATAATACTTTATATCCATGGAGTTCAGCCATTCCTTGATGCCACAAAGTGAAGATTGAGGAATGGCGTACATGCGGAGTACATCCCACTTGAAGTCTTTGAAAACAATAGCAATATCAAATGCCTTTTTCCCAAATCCTACTCTCTCAAGGTTAACAATTCTCAATCTCACTAATAGTGATTACTAAGAAAGGTAATTCCACCAACTCTACCAAACAGTTTACTGTAGGAACAATAAAAGCAGAGGCTTTGAAAGGAACTCGATGAAAACCAAGCTCTCTAAATGGTATATCAAACTCTAGTTTAAAATATTTTAGATGAGGTTGCTCCCATAGCTCTCTTACTTTCTTGACAAATCCTTGAAGCTCTGACTTCTTAACATTCAAAAGATAAATGGAATGTCCTCAACACCCAGTAGAGCTATCCAAAAAAGCTAACTAAAAACACAAACATGCTCTTGCACATAATGGCCTAATGGTTGGTTGTCATAGAAGTCAAAGTACCAAAGTAACAACACTAATCGAGTTAACATATATGCATCATTTGCATAAACAGCTGAAATACATAACAAATGTTAATCAATACATTGAATTTTAAGATACGTTGAAATAATAGAAAAAACATGTTTTGGGGAAAATATCAGCAGCGTGAGGGAAGAAAGCATTAACCCTAATAAAAGAATTTTTTTTTGTTCTTGATACACCATATGTAAGTTTTCCTTGGATGACAGTATTGAATTTCTATATGTTGTACCCCTTAAATGTCCTACATGTTACAAATATGGAATAACAATGCACAACTTTGTATCGAGTCCAAAGGCCAAGGCATTTTGAATAAGGGTAGCCAAACTTGATAAGGATGCAGTCACTATTACATGTATTGACAATCCAGAATAGTCATGTAAAGACAACTGCCTGTGAAAACCATAATCAATCAAATTATGCACATTCAAATCTAAGTTTGAAAGCTTGCATTTCAGTCCATGCATCTAATTCCTTGTTGAAGATTGAGGGTGTCAACAACAAAGCTAGAATAGTTCTCCTTAAACCATAGATAGTTTTAAAGTGTAGTATTTCCAAATTCAAATCCACTTCTCAGCTAAGGAAAGGAGGTAGGATTGTTAGGTGCTACCTCAAATAGAGAAGGCCATAGAAAAAATTGAAATAGAAGATCCAATAAGTGAGATGACATAGTTGTAGACCATAGATAATCAACATTCTTGCAATGCAAAGATGCTTGTGATACAAACAAAAGGTGCTTACACATTGGCTGAATATATACTCATCAAAATGACTAGAAGGAAATTTCAAATTTGTAAGTAAACTCTGACAGTCAAGAAAAACAGTCATAAAAATTGGAAGTAAACTTTGGCAGACATGTAGGTGAACTTAATTCATTTGAATTTAGGCCTCTTAGAAGACACTAGGATCTCCCATCCTAAATTTTGGACCACATCCATTACCTCCACATAAAATTGGACATACTTGATCTTCTTGGTTCCCACACCATGATATGGTTATGCAAATGAAGCAAAGTAATCATCTCCTTCTCCACTGGCTGGAAGAATGCATGCTTAATGTTTTGATACATGATATCAACTCTCTCTTCTGCTCTCATGGTTGAATATTGAAATCCATTATGATGGGCCTCCAGAGTTCTAGTCATCTTTTGTCCTCTTCCACAAAATGTTGGCCTAATCCAAACATCTTCCAACCTAATTGGCTATGTTTTTTAAAGCTGAAGTTTCTCCTGAGTCATCAGTGTAGCTCTCTCTGCCTTTTCAGACTCTTTCATTGCTACAGATCATCTCTGGGATTTAATCATTGTACCACATGCTTGATGTGCTTTGAATCCTTGCATCTAAAGTAAATTTCCTTAACATAAATACTGCTAGGGAATTTCAATGTTGCCATTTTAGTTGGCATCAAAGTCGGTACCTGTAACATTGAAAATTATCCTTATATAAGAATTCCCTCCATCTTGTTGGCTTGTAACACTCTTGATGGTGGCTACATGAAATCTGATTTTGATTCCTCTTCTACATCAGAGGGTTCATATCCTTGATCTGACTCTTTTGAATTATCAGAATTAGAATCACTAGCTTCCATATTCAAAAATTCCCAATCACCATCTTTAATAAATTTGTCTAGATCATCGTAATACTCTTCAAAATTGGCGCCAATTCAATTCATTATGCTTTCATAATACTTTATATCCATGGAGTTCAACCATTCCTTGATGCCATCAAGTGAAGATTGAAGAATTGCGTCAATACAAAGTACATCCCGCTTGAAGTCTTTGAAAATAATAGCCATATCAAATTCCTTTTGCCCAAGTCCTACTCTCTCAAGGTTAACAATCTCAATCTCACTAATAGTGATTACTAAGAAAGGTAATTCCACCAGCTCTACCAAATAGTTTACCATAGGAACAATAAAAGTAGAGGCTTTGAAAGGAACTCCATGAAAACCAAGCTCTCTAAATGGTATATCAAACTCTAGTTCAAAATCGTTTAGATGAGGCTACTCCCATAGCTCTCTTACTCGCTTGACAAATCCTTGAAACTCTGTATTGATTTTATTTTTCCTATCCCTCTCTTGTTGTTCTTCCTCAATTTCATTAGGATCATATATTTATCTTCTTACCCCTCCTAAAGTTTGGACCACATCCATTACCTCCACATAAAACTGGACATCCTTGGTCTTCTTGGTTCCCACGCTATGATATGGTTATGCAAATGAAAATGAAGCAAACTAATCATCTCCTTCTCCACTAGCTGGAAGAATGTGTTAGCTCTCAAAAATGCAAGTAAAGATACCTCAAGAGGCTGCCAATCTCTTGATATGCTTTAGGGTAACAGACAAGGTCAAGAGAACTCAACCTTCTACTCTTCAGGTGCTGCTAACCTGGGCGGGTGTACCTTTCTGAATGAAGCAAACTTAACTTATGATTTATCCTTCTAAAATGCTTTGTCCACAAGGGCAGATGACAGTGAACAAATGAAATCAAACTTGATAGCAATCTTCTGATTTAAATCCTAAAATGCTCAATAAACAGATATAAAGAAACTGAATGAGTTCAAAATGATGAACTGCAGAGACCGGTGCCTTGTTGGGTATGCAGAGTCAAATGAGATCAAGATGATCAACACTTCTCTGGAGAAACTCAAACTATCTAGCATATATTATGTTTACAACTTGTATAAACATGCAAGATGTGATTACGAAGCTCTACTTAAACAATCCAGATGATTCTCTCTGATTACTATGATTAACTAAAGGGATTTAATCTTTGCTTGAAAGAACCAATCAATCAATCACACAGATACATCAAATGTGCACTAATGAATTATATATAAACTTGTCATATCAATTCAAACAACCATAAAACCTCAATCTCGGAGACAGCTTAGCAATAATTTCATTAATTCAACAAATAATTAACACCAGAGAAATGCAGCAACATTAACTAATTTTCATAAAAACCTCCATTCTGAAATCATGCAACAATAGTCTCTGATCTGGAAATTTTATTCAACTATATCTACTTGTTGTGTATCGAATATCTAATAATTGGTGATCTCATGATTACAAAAATGCCTATTTATACACCAGCATCAAGAAAATAAACCATATTGAAATTTCATGTCGGCCCTCCATAGAATTTGGGTTCCTCCTATGTCGGCCTGCAACGATAATTTTGCAATTTACATGTCGGCCTCAGTATTTGAATTTCTATTACATCAGTGAAACAGTCAGTAAGACAAATCGAATAGCTATGCCAAAGGCAATTCAATCTCTAATCACTCCGTGGATGTTATTCGCCTTTGCCATGACCACTTCCATCAGGGAGAAATCTTGTAGATCACCTTATGTTTCCCCGAGAGCTCTTTTACCATTCGCGTGTTGCTGTGACCAATTGCTCATTACACCGAAGACCAGAAAGCATCTGCATGTTCCCTTTGTGTTTCACTATAGCTCTGTGATATTGGGGAGATGTCATGTAGACAAGCCTTTGTTTTATCGAGAGCCCTCGTGATCAAACTTGTTGTCGTAACATATCGCTCTCGGGAAGACCTCTTGCAGATTACTTTGTTATACCGAAAGACCCCAACCATCCTGGGTGTTGCCGAGACAAATCATTTTTTATGCCAACAAGGACCCTTTGTTTTCCATCAGCGAGACCGAAGGTCACTTGCCGAGACCACATGCTGAAAATCTTAACTCATGCCAATATCGCACCCCTTTATGTTGTCGGTCGGTGAGACATAACAAACCTCTCACCGAAAACCATCTCCCATTCACTTTCGCCAAGACAATTCAAAATCGGGGAGAGGTCCCAGAGATCCAACAAAGTCATACCGAAACATCCCGAGCACACATGATCGCCGAGAGAATGCCAACCTCTCACCGAAGGCCATTCATAAAACATTGTCAACAAGACTCGATGGGCTCACTATGACATAATACCAAAGCCAAGACCCTTTCCCGATATGCCAATTCTTCCACCACCAGTCACTGAGACATTATGAAGTCTTTATGACTTCTCACCGAAGACTTATGTTTGGCCGAAACGAAACCCCCACATGTTGTTCGGTGAGACCACAAGAGTTCGCCAGGACATTGTACTGACGCCGCAACTCTTGCCGATGTATCCACATTCAAGCCGGTTGCCAAGACATGATGAGTACGGTAAGAGCTTTCACCAAGGACTAAACTCATGCTGATATGAAACAATAGATGCATTTTGGTTGCTGTGACAGCGGAAACAACTTGCCGATAGGCAACTCAGATGTTTACTAATATAAAGCGCACAATGGATCGGGGAGACCCTACTTTCTTCATGCCGATATGAACCCAGATGTTGATGCCAATCGTTGTGACAATGAAAATGTTATGTCGACCACCTGCAGCAAACATATGTTAGCAGAAAAGCACTGAGTCGGGGAGATAGCCATGAACCTATGCCAATATGGACCACAACGTGAAAAAAGCAGGACTTGATAGATTTATGGGGAAAATATAGGCCAATGTCATGATGGAAAGCCCTTGTGCTTATGATGAGGAGCTATATGGAAACATAGGAGTATGAAAAACATGTAAAATCATTAGAAATTTATAGTTTCAATAGTGGCTCCATCTGGGGATGAATGATAGTGAGATCATTGCAAGGATCCAAAATCTTTGGGTGAGCAGACCAGACATAGAATAATGAACCAGTGAGCAGAAAGGAAATGCAGCATGATGGAATGAAATGAAAGTGAATGCAAAATGGAGATGAACCAGAATCCTAAACTACTGTGCATGGAAAATAATTTTAAAGAGGATAAACAAGAGTTTTCCATGCACTGGCAACCCTCAATCCTTTGTGTCACTCAAGAGAAAAAAAGCTTCAAAAATTGCCCATGAACAGGCAACTCCTGATCTTCACCAGCCATATTCTGTAGATAGTATGAATATTCACCCTTCTTTCCAACAACAACAAAAGGTCCCAACCACAAAGCTTCAAATTTACCATGCTTGCCCTTCTCCTGACATCTTGCATTCCACATCAACACCAAGTCACTCTCCTCAAATTTTCTATCCTTTTCCTTCTTGTCAAATAGATACTTCATCTGTGTCTGCAACTTTATATTTTGGGTTTGGGCAACCCTCCTCATTTCATCAAGTTCAACCAATTGCTCCATTCTTTCTTCCATGGGTTCAGGAACATCCAAATCTTCCTGAAGGACAAACTTGTAGACTGGAAACAAATTCTGCAAAGGCATTCTGGCTTGCACTCCATACACCAACTCAAATGGGGACTTTCCAAATGCTTTCTTAACAGTAATCCTGTCAGCCCATACAGCCAGCCTTAATTTTGAATCTCAAGCTTTCTTGTTTTGGCTCAACATCCTCCTTATAATCTTCAAAAGACTCTTATTACTAGATTTAGTTTGGCCATTAGCTTGTGGATGGTAAGGAGCTGCATAAGAAATAGTAATGACATATGTGTCACATAAAATTTTGAACTCATCTAACCTGAAACACATCCCATTATCTGTGATTAACCTCAGTGGTGCACCCAATCTGGTGATAATGTTGTCCATCAAGAAATTTATCACCACTTTGCTTGTAGCCTGTTTAGTTGGGATTGCCTCCACTCACTTAGGAAAATAATCAATGGCAACCAATATCCACTTGTATCCTCCACTTGATTTTTCCTGTATCTCTCCAATGAAATCAATTCCCCATTGATGAAAAGGGGCATCAGCCTGCAAGGGTGGAAGTGGCAAGGCTCCTTGATATTTCAGCTTTCCAGAGAACTTCTAGTAGGCCTCACATTTTCTTACATGTATAAAAGAATCATTAAAAACTCTAGGCCAGTAGTAACCTACTTTGAGAATTTTGTGTGTAGTTGTTTTTGTTGAATAATGTCCCCCACAAACTCCTTCATGCATTTCACTTAGAACATGCTTGGCCTGAGACTCATCCAAACACAATAATAGTATACCATCCCTATTCTTCCAAAACATATCTCCATCCATGAAAACATATTTTTATGCTTGCAACTTCAAAGTTATTTTCTGGCTATCACTCAATCCCTGTGGACACTTCATGTACTTAAGGTAATGCATTATATCAATATACCAAGGAGTGTGCTCAATGCTTGCAATTGCAATCCCTTCATCTACATTACAAACTTGATTTGCTTCAATATTTGATTCTGCCATCAACCTAGCCAAGCCTTGACCTCTCAGTAGCTTAGTAATCTGTATCTCTAAGTCAAATTCCTGGATCTTGTTAATCCATTTGCATCTTTTTCCTGTTACTTCAGGCTGAGTCAGCATATCTTTGACAGTAGCATGAGGGACATAAGCAATCGCCTTTGCTCCAACGAGATATGGTCTGAATACTTTTGTAGCTTTTACCAATGCAAATGCCTATTTTTCCATTATGTCATATTTTAATTCAGACCCTTGTAATGACTTACTAAAGAAAGACATAGGTTGTTCATGACCATCCTCATTCTTCTATAACATAACAGTAGCAATAGTGTGCATTGAAGCAAATGAAAATATCTGAAAAGGCTTTGTAAAGTCTGGAGATTTAAGGACATGAGCCTCCTTGATGGCCCTCTTGGTAGATATGAAAGCTTCCAAGGCTTCTATAGTCCATTCCATTTTTTGTCCTTTCTTCAACATTTTTTATATTGGCTTAATGATCTCAGCAAAGTTAGAAACAAACCTCCTAACGAAATTAATCTGTCCAAAGAACGACTATATAGCCTTAACAGTTTTAGGGACAAGAATTCTATCAATGGCCTCAACCCTCTTAGGATCTATTCTAACTCCTTCCTTTGAAACAATATGTCCTAAGATCTTACCTTCTGTGACTACAAAATGACACTTCTTAGGATTTAAGCTGATACCATATTCTAGGGCTTTAATAAATACCTTTTCTAGATGTTGTACATGATCTTCAGCCTTCTTCGAATAAGCATTCAGGTAATCTTGGTACACCACCATGATAACATTGATTAAATCTACAAATGCCACATCCATAGCTCTTTGGAAAGTCACTCCTGCATTAGTGAGACCAAAAGGCATTCTTACGTATACATATGTTCCCCAAGGAGTTGTGAATGTTGTATTCTATTGCTCAGATTCTTTGACCTTGACCTGGTTGTATCCTGAAAACTCATCCATCATGGACATCAGTTCACAGCCTGTCACCTTGTGCAATATAGCCTCCATATTGGGTAGAGGATAATTGTCCTTGAGAGAAGCCATATTCAAATTCCTGAAGTCCACACATAATCTGATGTCTCCATTTTTCTTCCTCACAGGGACCAAATTTGAGACCCACGTTGAGTGCCTGATTGGTTTGATGATTCCTCCATCTCTGAGCTTTGTCAACTCTTCTTGCATTTTAGGCTCCAGTGTTGGATTTATGGGTCTTTACTTTTGTCTGAATGGCTTAGCATCTAGTTTCAATGGTATTTTATGCTGAAACAAATCTTCCCTGTATGGTTTTAGATCTTGATAAGACCAAGAAAACACATGCTTATACTTTCTCAGTAGCTCTATCAGTATCCTTCTAATTGTAGGGCTGACTTTCTTTCCTATGTACACCTTTCTTGGTGCTATCTTAGTCCCCAAGTTAACTTCTTCAATATCTTCCTTTCTGACTGGTGTTTGCTTCATGAGGGACCGATTATTTCCATCATACAACCTCTCCAATGCCACTAAGCCCTCAGGAAGCTTATTCGTCTTGAGTTGCAAGATCTCCTTTCCAAACACTATTTGCTTCCTATTGGAACTGTAAAAATCTGGTGTTTTACATGTTCATTTTACTCATAAATTTCTAGATTGGTCCTACTGTGTGCATATTTCACTCATATTTTTCCCATATAGCCCCTTTGAATCCATTGAGTCATGCATCTTTGCTAACATTTGTTTGCTGCAGGCTTATCGGCGTGACAATTTCTGGGTCTCCCCGATCTATTTTTTTGATAAAACGTCTGTGTTGCCTATTGGCAAGACGTTTTCTGTGTCACGGTGATTGGAGTTTACTCACCAATAGTTATCGGCACGACTTTCATGTTGTTTCAGCAATTGAGGAATGGTATATTGGCATAAGTATTTTCATCTGTGTGAGGTCTCCCTGAATGGGTCGGGTCTCACCAACTTGCGCATATGAGGATTCATTGGTAGAGCTTGGGGTTATCAGCGAAGGGTCTTGGCGAGTATCATTTGTCTTACTGATGAAGCACATAATATTTTTCTAGATGATTTTCGGTGGGAGATATTGCTATCATTGTAAGGTCTTGGCGAGTGACCTTCTGTCTCACCGACCTTACACATGGATTTCCTCTCGTTGACCTATCGATAAGAGTTGATGTTTGTGGTAGGAGGTCACAACGAAGTATATGTGTCTCTCTAATGGGTTACTAAAGGGTTTCTATGGAATGGATTTTAGAGAGATATTGGTTGTGTCTCGGCGACCAATATGTTTGGTTGAGAGCTCTCAATATAACTTGGGCAGTCTCTATAAGGTCTCCCCGAATGCGATATGTCTCGGCGACAATGAATCAACGAAAGATGCTTCTCGGTGAGAGTTTTTCTTTTGTCACAGCGACTCAGGGATGGTTGAAGACTTTTGGTGAAACATAATAATCTACAAGAGGTCTTGTCGATGTCGGAATGTTACAACAACTGCAAACAAAATCAAAAGGAAATCATCGGTGAGAGATTCCTTGTGTCTCAGCGAATGGAAAGCACGTGAAGAAATGCATTGCATTATAACAGTTTGTTATCAGTATGATATCTCACCGACTTCACTAAGTCATGACAAAAGTGAAATACAAAGGCAGAGTGATTAAGGAGTGAATTTCCTTTGGCATAGCTATTGCGTTGTCTCGCTGACTGTCTCATTGGTGAATAACAAAAATACAATTCATGTGGCCAACATGTGAATTCATATAACCGTTGTTGGCTGGCATGATTGGAGCCTGAATTCTATGGAAGGCAGACTTGGTTTTTCAATTTGATTTATTTTCTCATGCTGGTGTATAAATATGCACCCCGTTGTAATTGAATATGATCAGATTTTAGATTAGATATAGTAGATTAGGAATGGCTACATTAGAATAGCTTTCTCTTATCAGAGACTATGTGCATGTTTTAAAATGGTGAATTCAATGAAAATCAGCTAGTGTGGCAAGTTATTTCTAGTGTCAATTGTATGTTGAACTTATTGAAAAGTATTGCTGAAGCTGTCTCCAAGTTGATTCTTTCTGGTTTTTTAAATTGATGTAACAAGTTTACTTTCGGTTTATCAATGCACATTTGTTATATTTGTGTGATTAATTGACTGGTTCTCTCAAGTAGAGATTAAATCCTTTTCGTTAATCATAGTAATCAAGAAGATTCATCTGGATTTTTAAAGAAGAGCTCAGTGGTCATAGTCTTTCATTGTGTATACAAGTTATGAACAGATCATATGCCTGCAATTTGATTTTCTGCCAGAATAAGTTGCCCACTTCTATTTCATTTGATTCTGCATACCCAATAAGGCACTGGTTTCTACAATTTCATTATTTGAATTCACTCAGTTTCTTTATATCTGTTAATTAAGTATTTTAGGATTTAGATCTGAAGATTGCTATCAGGTTTGATTTCATTTGTTCACTATCATCTGCCATTATGGACAAAGCATTTCAGAAAGATAATCACAAGTTAAGTTTGCTTCATTTAGAAAGGTGCACCTACCTAGGTTTAGCAGCACCTGAAGAGTAGAAGGTTGAGTTCTCTTGACCTTGTCTGTTACCCTAAAGCATATCAAGAGATTGGCAACCTCTTGAGGCATTTAGCCTGCATTTTTGAGAGCTAACAAATTGGCGACTTTGCTAGGGATTACATCAGAAAATTCGGTTGAAGACCACATTATAGATTAATTGGAGGAAAAGTTGTAATTTGAAGAATCTCAGAAAGAGTGATTCCGCTGGGAAAAGATTAGAAATAATCATTTTCCTACTTTTGGAAAAGTAGGTGGCGACTCTGAAAAAAGTTTGATGCAGAATGGAATTTGTATATGGAACGAACTATTACATAAATAAAGGAAGTTATTGGGCCCCTCAAGTGCCTAATAATACAATTAGAAGTTTCTACAATGGTGGCAGTACATATCATGCATGATAGAGCACTTATCCTCCATAGCCATCAAAGCAAGTAAGTGTTTATCCAGTCCCTCCTGGACAAAGATTGGAAAGTTATCAAGAATGCCAATGTGATCAATGTCACATGCATCATAATTCTAGCCCACTTGAAGATGTCAGTCAGAATCTACAACAAGGTATGTATCAAAACCAACAATCTAAAGATGATGAATACTTCAAAAATCTTTTGGATGACTTTCTTGTTATAAGGAGATATAGAGGAGAATCTGGGTACTCTTTGCTCTGTAGAATGATTGATATTTCTAAGAAAATACCTATTAAATTCCCACCTAGTAGGTATGACATCATTCTGCAGTTCATGAAAGTGTATGAGCCAAACCCGGTATATTGGCCTGAATCATACATACCAATTTATTTAGATCAACTAGTTGAATAGGATGATATTGTAGACAAAAAAAGATATGAAGATAACTGTGACATCATTGATGAACACAAAGATATTGATCAAATGATGAAACAAATAGAAGATGAGACATGTGCAAGTCAGAAAGACTCATGTGATAGCTTGCATAATGAAGATGAAGATACAAGAGATCTCTCTTGTATAACAGATTGTGACAAGGAAGGCAGTGTGAGTTATGAGGGATCCAGTGAGTATTCAAATTTTGAGGATGCACTTGTGGATTTTGATTTGCAGCTAGGGGATCCTTCTACCTCTTATGGTGATCAGGATGAAGAGGCAATGGGAAATGTTGATTCATTTGGTAGTGATTATACAATACCTCCACTTGCAGTTGAAAGCTACAAAGATACATTCGATCAGGAGGAGGGTTGTGAATTTGAGAATGGTTTCCAATTTTTTTCAGGCCCATTACATGATGAAGATTTAAAAGAGGATCAGATAATGTTTTGCAAAAGTTTGCCCCATAATGAATTTCAGGTATTTTTAGATCCACTTAATGTTGAGCAAGAGGTATTTTTAGATAAACAAAGGGATGTGTCAAGTTATGGAACAAATGACTGTGTTGGTAATTTTTCATTTGCTGATGATCTTGGGCCTCTTTTTGATGATGACAAAAGTGATGAGTGTGATTGTAATAATGAAAATATGGAAACCTGTTTGCTTAGCAGTGAGCAAGTTTTAGATTTGTTAACTCTTGAATATCAGAGATATATACATAAGGGTGATCTTGAAGCTCTGTGTCCAGTTGATAGTGAAACTTTTGGAGTTGACCAAATGCTTGTGTCCATTCAGGATGAGGTATGTGATTTTGAAATTTCTAATTCATGTGAAGAGGACATTTATTTGCATACCAAGGATGATAGAGGTCCAGGTTTGATTGGTTCATATATGCTTGATATTGAAGATATGGGTCAGAATCCAGTGTTGTCTCCAAATGGCAGTATCAATGAGGTGCAAAAGGTTTTAGATTTGTTTATCTCAGATAGTATTGACATGACAAAGCTTTTTGTTTCTCAAGATAAGCACTTTGATAGTCATTTTTCGATACAACTAAATGAGTGTTTTACAATACACAACAGTGAGAAAGATAATGAGGATTTTTGCATTGAATATATGTATATTTTGTAAGTTGGTAATAACAGGGGTTTGTCCCAAGATGTTGAAGAATTTGAATTACAGGATGATGTAGGGATTTTGGGCCAAACCAAGCATGATGATACTCTAAGAACTTGCAATAATAGTGATAGGAAGGATTGCACAAGTATCTTCAAGAAGAATTTCATGAACTCGACACAAAACCAGGTGTTTGATAGGGGAAGGCTTGGTTTGAGTTTCACATTGTAATAGCTCAGGATAGGAGAAATTAAAACACAGAGGATTAAGGGTTGCTAGTGCATGGACAACTCTTGCTTATCCTCTCTAAATTTATTTTCCATGCACAGTAGTTTAGGGTTTTGGTTCACCTTCATTTTGCATCCATTTCACTCTCATTTTCCATTCGCTTCCATCTTGCATTCATTTTGCATTCAGTCCTTCATGCTTCATTTCCATTTCCATTCTACTCACTGCTCATCATTTTGTGTCTGGTCTACTCACCCAAAGATTTGGATCCTTGCAATGATCTTACTATCATTCATCCCCAGACGGAGCCACTGTTGGAACTGTAAAAATCTGGTGTTTTACACATTCATTTTACTCATAAATTTTTAGATTGGTCCTACCGTGTGCATATTTCACTCATATTTTTCCCATATAGCCCCTTTGAATCCATCGAGTCATACATCTTTGCTAACATTTGTTTGTTGTAGGCTTATCGGCGTGACAATTTTTGGGTCTCCCCGATCCATTTTTCTGATAAAACGTCTGTGTTGCCTATCGGCAAGACGTATTCTGTGTCATGGTGATTGGAGTTTACTCACCGACAGTTATTGGCATGACTTTCATGTTGTTTCGGCGACTGAGGAATGGTATATTGACATAAGTATTTTCATCTGTGTGAGGTCTCCCTGAATGGGTCAGGTCTCACCGACTTGCACATATAAGGATTCATCGGTAGAGCTTGGGGTTATCAATGAAGGGTCTTGGTGAGTATCATTTGTCTCACTGACGAAGCACATAAGATTTTTCGAAATGAATTTCAGTGGGAGATATTGCTATCATTGTAAGGTCTTGGAGAGTGACCTTCTGTCTCGCCGACCTTATACATGGATTTCCTCTTGTCGACCTTTCGGTAAGAGTTGATGTTTGCTGCAGGAGGTCACAACGAAGTATATGTGTCTCACCGATGGGTTACTAAAGGGTTTCTATTGAACAGCTTTTGGCGAGATATTGGTTGTGTCTCGGTGACCAATATGTTTGGTTGAGAGCTCTCAGTATAACTTGGGCAGTCTCTATAAGGTCTCCCCGAATGCGATATGTCTCGGCGATAATGAATCAATGAAAGATGCTTCTCGGTGAGAGTTTTTCTTTTGTCACAGTGACTCAGGGATGGTTGAAGGCTTTTGGTGAAACATAATAATCTACAAGAGGTCTTTCCAATGTCATAATGTTACGACGACTGCAAACAAAATCAAAAGGAAATCATCGATAAGAGATTCCTTGTGTCTTAGCGAATGGAAAGCACGTGAAGAAATGCATTGTGTTATAACATTTTGTTATCAGTATGATATCTCACCGACTTCACTAAGTCATAGCGAAAGCGAAATACAAAGGCAGAGTGATTAAGGAGTGAATTGCCTTCGGCATAGCTGTTGCGTTGTCTAGCTGATTGTCTCACTGGTGAATAACAGAAATACAATTCTTGTGGCTGACATGTGAATTCATATAACCATTGTTGGCCAACATGATTGGAGCCCAAATTTTGTGGAAGGCTGACTTGGTCTTTCAATTTGATTTATTTTCTCATGCTAGTGTATAAATATGCACCTCGTTGTAATTGAATATGATCAGATTTTATATTAGATATAGTAGATTAGGAATGGCTACATTAGAATAGCTTTCTCTTATCAGAGACTATGTGCATGTTTTAAAATGGCGAATTCAATGAAAATCAGCTGGTGTGGTAGGTTATTTCTGGTGTCAATTGTATGTTGAACTTATTGAAAAGTAGTGTTGAAGCTGTCTCCAAATTGATTCTTTCTAGTTGTTTAAATTGATGTAACAAGTTTACTTTCGGTTTATCAATGCACATTTTTTGTATTTGTGTGACTAATTGACTGGTTCTCTCTAGTAGAGATTAAATCCTTTTCATTAATCACAGTAATCAGAAAGATTCATTTGGATTATTAAAGAAGAGCTTAGTGGCCATAGTCTTTCATTGTTTATACAAGTTATGAACAGATCATATGCTTGCAATTTGATTTTCTACCAGAATAAGTTGCCCACTTCTGTTTCATTTGACTCCACATACCCAATAAGGCACTGGTCTCTGTAATTTCATTATTTGAATTCACTCAGTTTATTTATATCTGTTAATTAAGTATTTTAGGATTTAGATATGAAGATTGCTATCAGGTTTGATTTCATTTGTTCACTGTCATCTACCATTGTGGACAAAGCATTTCAAAAAGATAATAACAAGTTAAGTCTGCTTCATTTAGAAAGGTGCACCCGCCTAGGTTTAGCAGCACCTGAAGAGTAGAAGGTTGAGTTCTCTTGACCTTGTCTATTACCCTAACGCGTATCAAGAGATTGGTAGCCTCTTAAGGCATTCAGCCTACATTTTTGAGAGCTAACACTTCCCATCCACTTCCTCAACAAAAGCATTGAAGTAAATTTCTTGGGCTTCATATTGATCTATACAATTGAAGAATTTCAAAAGATCAATATCATCATTGAAGACTTTCCAATTATAAATGTTATCAAGAACAATAGGCCTTGTCTTGAACTCAATCTGTGAAACCCCAACCAATGTGATATCATCTCTTTTGAGTGCCACATTTGCTAAAAAATCAGCCATTATGTTCTTTGATCTATCAATCCACTCAATTGAGAAGGCATCAAATAATTCAATTGTGTCCCATACAGCATTCCTATATTGCTTTAATCTTTTACGCTTTGTTGCATACTTAGATTTAATTTGTGAAACAGCCAGCTCAGAATCGCCCAAAACAGCCAGTAGCTTGATTTTATGTTTCACAGCTATGTTCAAACCTGTCAACAAGGCTTCATACTCTACCATGTTGTTTGTACATTCAAATTTCAATAGAAAAGAATATTTAAATGTAATACCTTTAGGTGAAAAAAAAACAATCCCATTGCCATTACCTTCTTGGCTGCATGCTCCACCAAAATACATCTTCCATACTTCATTGCAGCTTTGTGCCACGTGATTTTCAATTGGATCACTATTGGTTAATTTTGGCTAGGCTGGTTCAATCTTAAAACTTCCAAGATCAACATCACAAAAATAATTGATCTGATTTTGAGGTACACAATCAACAAGCTGGTTCATTCTTGGATCCCTATACAATTTGAGTTCTTGACCATTCATTGGAATTGTAGCATAAGACAGATCAAATTGAACATTTCCTCCAACTATTGTTGTCCATTGTCTTGACAGAGGCATACCAAACTAAGGAGGAGTATCAATTACTATTATATCTATATTATAAGCCACATGTGGATAAGTAGCCAGTTTGACTTCAACACCTCTCATAATGCCTACCATAGGTACAAGTCTGTTATCCATTGCATAGCACTTGCCTTCACATGTATCAACCCACATGCCAAGCTGCTTCATAACTCCTACTGGCATGATATTTATAACAACACCAGAGTCTATCATGCAATTTCTTAGAAGTTTGTTGTTTATAAGTAATGTAGTGAAAAAATGATCCACTTGAGAGGGAGTTGCTAACACATCACTCAAGCAGACCTCTGGGATATTTACTTTCTCTTGTCTATTGACTGCTTTAACAGCTACTTTGTTTTCAGAGCTCATATGTTTTTCATTTCCACTTGTTATCAATTGAACAACAGTGTCCCTATATTATTTTATTTTCATCATTTCAAGTAGTGGGACAAACATTTTTACCTGAGATAATGCCTGAGTGAAGTCAAAAGAAGAGCCCTCCACCTTAACAGCCTTCTTCTGCTCCAATGTTTCTCCTTTGTTTTCTTGCTTTTCTTTTTTATTAGGCTGATCAGGCTTATGTATCTCTTTGAGTACTTCCTTTGCTTCCTCTTTTTGGACAAGCTTCTGTTCACTTTTATCATGCTACTTATTTTCTGATTTCTTCACAGCTCCCTGTGTCATCTTCTGATCTTTTATAAAGATTCCTCTAGGGATGCCATCCTTCTCATTTACTATTCTATTTCTCAACCAGTATTTGCTCCTTGCTTCCTCAACTGCAGCAATAGTTAGTCTTTCTATTTCTTCTTTGGTGAGTCTTCTAATACTACATTGAGCAGGCGCCTCCACTAAATGTGGCTCTGTATAATCTTCTTCAGAATCAGAAAGGATTTGTTGTTCAGCCATATGGACATTATACTTTTGATTTGAAACATCATACTCATAACCTTCATCCTCTAAAGATGAGTATCCTTCCTCAGCATGGTAAAAAGTGTTTGAAGTCAAATAAACCTTGTGATCTTCTCCATTATTTTCTATCAACATTCCCTCCTCTTGCATCCTTTGAGCTACAACACAATAGTCTGGGGAATGTGGCTTATCACAAGCTTCACAAAAGTAATTATTACTCACCATGTAAGTTCCCTTCTTACTCAATGGATCAGGAGTCTCTTTGTTTCTTGGCCTAGCTATTATAGGTTTTCCATCCTTCCAGTTTGTATTATATGGCATGTCATGCAACCTTGGTCTTTTATTTCTGTATGTGTTTTCCTATCTATACTGATAATTATTGCTTTGTTGAGGATCCCTTGGGTTATCTCTTTTATTAACTATACCTGCAGCCTTTCTATTGTTTTCAATTGTTAGTGCTATCTTCTGAGCTTCAGCCAGATCTCTTGGAGACCTATTTCTCAATTCATACCCTATCTTAGGATCAAGTGCATTTCAATAAACACTCAATGCTACAGAATCTAGCAATCTTGATCCAGGAGGTACTTTAATCTACAACTTGTTGAATCTTCGGTTGAAATCATAAATTGAATCATTCTGATTTTTTTGAATTCACATGAACTCATGAAGAGCTACATCTGGTGCATTTTGATTCCCATATTGCTCTGGAATCTGTCTTGGAATACTTGGAGAGAATTAATTGAGAGTGCTGGAAAATTGTTAAACCAATCCATAGCATCTTCAAGAAGTGACATCATAAATAGCCTCATATGTAAATATTCATATGGCACACCAATGTCTTGGATGAACACATTGAAATTCTTTAAATGTTCTTCAACAATAATTGCATTACTCCCTGTAAAATTAGGTACTAGACCTCTCCAACTGCCATCTATAGGGTAAGGGTATAGATGAAACCCTGTCAAATCAAACTGTCTAATCATTGTTGCAAACTGGTGAGGGGGAGGGAAAGGTGGGTACTGATATTGATACACAGGATTGTTATATTGTGCATTATGTTGTGGGACAAAAGACTGACCATGAGGTGGCTGCATATTTGTATGTTGTGTAGGAGGATGAGGTGGATGATTTGGCTGATTAAAGTGATTTCCTATCTGATGATGAGGAGACACAAGTGGATCAGAAGGCCCTGCACTATGACTACCCTGCTTATGAGGTGGTACATACTTTGAGGGGCAATCAGCTGTCTGAGAAGTAATTTGGGCTTTCAGCAATGCAGCCCTTAGCTCCTCTATCTCTTTCCTCTATGATTCAAACTGTGCTTTTACTTCCTTAGGAAGCTCATAATCAATAGAGTCATTTTGGTTACCTTCCATCTTCTGATCATATTCATGCTAAATTCTAATTCGTTCAGCCTCCAGTTCAGCTCTAAACTCAGCTTGTTTCTGAGGATCGAGAAAAAAAAGGATTTCTTTGATCTTCTAGAGTACAAGGCTCTACACTCGAATCATTTTTCCATGTATCATAGTGATCATATGTTTCACAATGTGCTCCTGACGCCTTGTCTTTACCTGTTAGGGACATGTGCTCACTTATCCTTTTTTCCTTATCAATCTTGTCATCTTTGTGTGTCCACTTACTGCAGCCAGCAGGAGCTCTAGTATGACCTCCCCTGTATTGCAATCTTCTTCCATTCATGTTTGAACAGCTGCAAAATTTTTGTTAGAGTCGCCACTCACTTTTGTCAAAAATGAGAAAAACTTGATGTTTCTTTATTCCCAGTGGATTCTGTAAAAAGTTCTTGATTGTATGATTAAGGCCTTGATTCTGAATGTTTCCCAGCGGAGTCGCCAATTTTTTAGCTCTTAAAAATGCAGGTAAAGATACCTCAAGAGGCTGCCAATTTCTTGATACGCTTTAGGGTAACAAACAAGGTCAAGAGAACTCAACCTTCTACTCTTCAGGTGCTGCTAACCTGGGCGGGTGTACCTTTCTAAATGAAGTAGACTTAACTTATGATTTATCCTTCTAAAATGCTTTGTCCACAAGGGTAGATGACAGTGAACAAATGAAATCAAACTTGATAGCAATCTTCTGATCTAAATCCTAAAATGCTCAATAAATAGATATAAAGAAACTAAATGTGTTCAAAATGATGAACTGCAGAGACCAGTGCCTTGTTGGGTATGTGGAGTTAAATGAGATCAAGATGATCAACACTTCTCTGGAGAAACTCAAACTATCTGGCATATATTATGTTTACAACTTGTATAAACATGCAAGATGTGATTACAAAGCTCTACTTAAACAATCCAAATGATTCTCTTTGATTACTGTGATTAACTAAAAGGATTTAATCTTTGCTTGAAAGAACCAATCAATCAATCACACAGATACAACAAATGTGCACTGATGAATTATATATAAACTTGTCATATCAATTCAAACAACCAGAAAACCTCAATCTTGGAGACAACTTAGCAATACTTTCATTAATTCAACAAATAATTAACACCAGAGAAATGCAGCAACATCAACTGATTTTCATAAATACCTCCATTCTGAAATCATCAACAATAGTCTCTGATCTGACAATTTTATTCCACTATATCTACTTTTTGTGTATTGAATATCTAATAACTAGTGATCTCATGATTACAAAAATGCCTATTTATACACCAACATCAAGAAAATAAACCATATTGAAATTTCATGTCGGCCCTCCATAGAATTTGGGTTCCTCCTATGTCGGCCTGCAATGGTAATTTTGCAATTTACATGTCAGCCTCAGTATTTGAATTTTTGTTACAACAGTGAAATAGTCAGCGAGACAAATCGAATAGCTATGTCGAAGGAAATTCAATCGCTAATCGCTTCGTGAATGTTATTCACCTTCGCCATGACCACTTTCGTCGGGGAGAAATCCTTTAGATCACCTTATGTTTCCTTGAGAGCTCTTTTACCATTCGTGTGTCGCTGTGACCAATTGCTCGTTACACCGAAGACCAGAAAGAATTTGCATGTTCTCTTTGTGTTTCGTTGTAGCTCTGTGATATCGGGGAGATGTCATGTAGACAAGCCTTTGTTTTTTCGAGAGCCCCCATGATCAAACTTTTCACCGTAACATATCGCTCTCGGGAAGACCTCTTGCAGATTACTTTGTTATACCGAAAGACCCCAACCATCCTAGGTGTTGCCGAGACAAATCATTTTTTATGCCGACAAGGACCCTTTGTTTTCCATCGGCGAGACTGAAGGTCACTCACCGAGACCACATGCCAAAAATCTTAACTCATGCCGATATTGCACCCATTTATGTTTTCGGTCGGCGAGACATAACAAACCTCTCGCTGAAAACTATCTCCCATTCACTTTCGTCAAGATAATTCAAAATCGGGGAGAGGTCCCAGAGATCCAACAAAGTCATACTGAAACATCCTGAGCACACATGATCGCCGAGAGAATTCCAACCTTTCACCGAAAGCCATTCATAAAACATTGTCGGCAAGACCTGATGGGCTTGCTATGACATAATACCAAAGCCAAGACCCTTTGTCAATATGCCAATTCTTCCACCACTGGTTGGTGAGACACTGTGAAGTCGCTATGACTTATCATCAAAGACTTATGTTTGGCTGAAATGAAACCCCCACATGTTGTTCGGTGAGACCACAAGAGTTCGCCAGGACATTGTATCGATGCCGCAACTCTTGCCAATGTATCCACATTCAAGCCAATCGGCAAGACATGATGAGTTCGATAAGAGCTTTCACCAAGGACTAAACTTGTGCTGATATGAAACAATAGATGAATTATGGTCGCCGTGACGGCAAAAACGTTTTGCCAATAGGCAACTCAGACATTTACCAATATAAAGCGCACAATGGATCGAGGAGACCCTGCTTTCTTCATGCCGACATGAACCCAGATGTGGATGCCATTCGCTGTGACAATGAAAAAGTTCTGCTGACCACCTGCTGCAAACATATGTTAGCAGAAAAGCACTATGAGTTGGGGAGACAGTCATGAACCTATGCCGATATGGACCACAATGTGAAAAAAGCGGGACTCGATAGATTTATGGGGAAAATATAGGCCAAAATGCAAGAAAAATGTCATGATGGAAAGCCCTTGTACTTATGATGAGGAGCTATATGGAAACATAGGAGTATGAAAAATATGTAAAATGATTAGAAATTTATAGTTCCAACAGGATGCATGCTTAATGTTTTGATACATGATATCAACTCTCTCTTCTACTCTCATGGTTGAATACTGAAATGCATTGTGGTGGGGCTCCAGAGTTCCAATCATCTTTCTTCCTCTTCCACCAAATGTTGGCTTGATCCACAAGTCTGCCAGCCTAATTGGCTTTGTTTTTAAAGCTGAAGTTTCTCCTGACTCACCAGTATTAGCTATAACTTTTTTGAAATTTTATTATGGTATGTGCACTTTGATATGATGTAATATGATCTTGGTTTTGTCTCATATGTTGTAATATTAGATATATAACAAAAAAATAAATTATTTCATGAAATAAATAATAAATTTTCATTTTAAATGTTTTTTTTTTTGTAGAACATAGGTCTTCCAGAAGATCAAGATAATCCTCAACATGATATAGATCCACAAAATATTGGTTCTTCTGATACAGATCACATGATAGAGGATGATGATGATGTAGATACAGAAGACACTGAGGTTGATGACAATGATGATGACGATGACGATGACAACAACAACGACAACGATGACGATGACGACAATGATGATAATGATGATCACGATGGTGATGATGATGATGAGACAGTTAGTGATAGTAACTAGTGACATTCATGATCATATAGACTACATCATGGATCATTGTTGATATATCGTTATGATGACTCATTTCATGGTTACTATCATATGTATCATTTTCATGGCCTATAGTACTATATTGTTGAGTTGTATCATATTGACATGTATCATTTTCACTATATCATTTGGACATGTATCATATTGACTTGTATCAATTTGAGTTACATAATTTATCAATTTTATTTATATCATTTGTACATATATCATTTTCACTTATATCGACTATTGGACATGTATCATTTTGACATGTTTTTGATGTACTGGTATATTTGACTTTCACTTGTTTTAGTTATATATGATGATGATCTTATCAGTAATGATTTTTCAATTTATATATATTAAAAGTGGTCGATGAATTTTGGATGGATATTTATTAAGTATGATGATTTTAATTTACTGCTTAGGATGGATGTTGTCAAATTCAATTAAATTATAGATATTTGACTCACTTGTTTTAATTATAGATGATGATCATGTTACAATAGTTATATTTTTATTTAATCATATGAGTTAAATAATTAAATTACTTACTCTATAATCATATGAGTTATTTAAGAGACATGATATATTTAACTAATTAAATTGAAATAAAACATATTAAATTAATAAATGGAAGCAAAACAAGAAGAATTTTTAGAAGCAAAAAAGGAAGCAACAATGGAAGCCAAACTAGAAGTAAACCAAAACCAATGTTGGGAGAAAAACTAGAAGCAAAACTGGAAGCAAACCTGGAAGCAAAATTGGAAGCAAAACTAGAAGCAAACCTAGAAGCAAAGCTATAAGCAAAACTAGAAGCAAAACTGGAAGCAAAACTAGGAAGCAAACCAGGAAGCAAAACTAGAAACAAAATTGGAAGTAAAACCGGAAGAAAACCTGGAAGCAAAATCAGAAGCAAAATTGGAAGCAAGACCGGAAGCAAACTTGCAAGAAAAACCAAAAGCAAAACTAGAAGAAAAACTAGAAGAAAAACTGGAAGGAAAATCGAAAGCAAACTTAGAAGCAAAACTGAAAGCAAACTTGGAAGAAAAACTGGAAGCAAAACCAGAAGCGAAATTGGAAGGAAAACTGAAAGAAAAATCGAAAGAAAAACTAGAAGCAAAACTCGAAGCAAACCTAGAAGAAAAATTTGAAGCAAACTTGGAAGAAAAATTGGAAGCAAACCTGGAGGCAAAACTAGAAGCAAAACTGGATGCAAAAATGGAAACAAAACTAGAAGCAAAAATGGGAGTAGACATGGAAGCAAAAATGGAAGTAGACATGGAAGTAAAACTAGAAGCCAAATTGGGCACCAATTTCGGTGCAATTTCTGATGTTACTTCTCGGTGCTATTTTAGGCGCTAATGAAGGCGCTATGATTTTTTCAGTGCTAAATCCGATACTAAATCCGGCGGAAAAGTCGGCACAAAATCTAATGTCGAGCTGACCATGCCTATTTGCACCGAGTTTAGCGCTAGCCAAATTGTTCAATTCATGGCTCAAAATACACTAAAATCTAGCACAAAAGTTAGTGCTAATTTCCTATTGTGCTGTTGTGAAATGATTTGCAACAGAATCACCATATTTCATCTTTAAAGAATACAACTATCTTTTCAGATACAACTTATTAGTAAGACTTTTAGTTTGATAAATATCACCTATTCTCTTCCATAATTTATGTGCAGTAGTTTCTTCTAAAACATTGAAGAGAACATCAACAAGACATAATCTTATGGTCCCTCTTTCCTTCTTATCAAGCTTAGCCCAATCCTCATCTAACATCATTGTAGGTGACTTTGTCTCATTACCAACAACTAACCACTGATCTCTCTCTTCAAGGAGATCCTCCATTTTTAGTTTCCACATCTCATAATTATCTTCATTGAATCTTTCAATATCTAAATGAGAATTAAAACTCATTGTAACAAAATTATTTTCCAAAATCAGCAATAAAACAATAGTAAAAGCTCCCACTACAGCCAAAAAGCCTTCAAAATTTTAATAGAAAGGTGCCCCAAACTCTACCCAATCGTTAACTTTGATACCAAATGTTGAAAAATGGAGGTAATTATGTAGCTTTATAACTTGTAAAACTATTATACTCCATATCTAATTAAGCGTTCTTTGTTACAATTTATTTGTAGATGATTATCTATTTAGATTCATTTTACCATTTGTAGAAATAGACAGAAGATTGTAGAAGAATAAGACCAGAAGATAGAAGTGACACATCATATACCATGGAGAAACCCTTTCGAGAAAAAAATTCACCACCAGAATCAATAGTGCATGTATTATTTAACCTTAGAACAAGATTACAATAATTCTTTATCAATCCTTGTTTGAGATGCTTTTTTTTTCCTTCAACAATTCTTCTTCACAACCTGCAATAAAATATGATAAAACTCTCTTTAACTTTCTGCAACAAATACACAATAATGAGCCTTATACACTCCAAAGAGTTTACAATTACAAAGCACAAAGCTTATCTCACAAAACCTATGCCTATTCTTTGCAAGTAGATTTATTCTGTGAAAAACAATGTCAAACCAAGTCCTTTATCAATTTGGGCATCCCAAATTGAAGTCATAACTCAATGTTGATTCTGAAGATATCTTGTAAGCTTCTCCTCAAAGTTGGCACCCAAGAATGGGCCCACTTAACTCAGCCTTATAAAATATCTTCTCATGCAAGAGTGTTAACTCCAAGATGCCAACTTGGGCACCCAAGGTGGGTCCAAGTCAATCTCTGTTAACTGAAACACATCTCTCCACCATTCATGCAAATATCATGCATGATTGATCATCCACACTTAATTTAATGTATCACCTATTATCTGTCATGCAATTGAAGTTATTAGTCATGCATTCCAAGTCAAATGAAGTCAACAAGCTTTCAACTGAAACTAACTACATGCAACTGAAGATAACTAAACCATAACTGAAATAAACTGAATTGAATTGAAGTGAAGTGAACTGAACTGAACTCCATGCATGTAAACATCAATTCCTAACTTCTAGGATCTTTACATGCAATACTGCAGTGTTATCTTTCTCCAAACAGTTAACTTAACTCAAGGTGGGTTCCACCTTCCATGTGGGTGCCCCATGTGCTCCTATTTTGTAGGATCTCTTCTTGGGAATCCCCACATGTTCCTAACTTTTAGAATTAATTACAAATGTCAATTTACATGTTCATTTCGTTCAAATTTAATCTCTTTCTACTCCTAGTGTTGGGGAACACTTTCCAAGGACTTAGGAGATACATGAAATATGTTTAGGATTGCAATTAAATGGCATCCTATTCCCAACACAAACAACATATTGTTTCAAGTATTCACATATGCATCTAAAACATGTGGAAAATTTTGTTGAATCTCATCATAGTTTTTCCAAGTGGTTGAGTCATCCGCACATTGGTCCCATTGAAATTTGCACAATAGAACCTCCTTGTTACATAAGCGAAGCTGACGTTTTCCAAGCACCTTGACGGGCTTGAGTGTTACCACTCTAGGGTCATGTACCTGTAAAAAATTCCAATCAATCACATGATTATCACCTAGTATATACTTCTTTAGGTAGGACACATAGAAGACATTACGCATCTTGGAAAGAGCTAGCGGCAACACAATTCTGTAAGCCACTAGATTCACTTCCTTGAGAATATCAAAAGGCCCTACATAGCACAGGGTTAACTTGGAAGACTTCCCAAATTTAATGGAACTCTTGTTAGGTTTCACTCTCAACAACACCTTGTCACCTAAGGAAAAATTTTGCGGTACTCTCTTAGCATCAGTATAGCTTTTATGTCTATTATTAGCTTCAACCAACCTTTGCTTAAAACAATTTTCACTTGCTCTTTCATTTCAACCAATATCTCTGGCCCAAGACTCGCTCTATCCTCAAGTATGTCCCAACTTATAGAAGTTTGACACTTTTGACCATATAACACTTCGAACGGAGCCATCTTTATAGTGGAATGGTAAGAATTGTTGTAGGAAAATTCTACTAAAGGTAAGTAGTCCTCCCACTTGTACTGTTGATCAATACAATACATTCTAAGTAGGTCTTCCAATACTTGATTCACCCTTTTAGTTTTTCCATCTATTTTTGGATGATATGTTGAGCTAATATTTAGTTGAGCCCCTAGTGAAGAAAACAAGGTTTTCCAAAACCTAGAAGTGACTCGTGCATCCCTATCTGAGATTATCTTCTCAAGAATCCCATGCAACATAAACACTTCTTGCAAAAACTTCCTTTCCATGATAGGTGCTCCATCAGTTAGATTCCCGGGTATGAAATGTGCTACTTTGGTAAGCTTATCTACAACCACAAGAATGGCATTGTGCTTATTCCTAAACATAGGCAATCCTTGCACAAAGTCCATACTTATGACTTGCCACTTTCTCTCTGGTATATCATGTGGGTATAACAATCTTGTAGGATGATGATGCTCCACTTTCATCCTTTGACATTCAAGACACCTAGCCACAAATATAGCAACATCTCCTTTCATCCCCTTCCAAAAAAATGAAGGCTTCGCATCTTCCATCATTTTTGTTACTCCAGGGTGTCCAGAGTATGGTGCTTCATGTACTTCTTTCCATACTAGATTCCTTAACTCATCCATGTCGGGTACATACATTTTCCCCTTAAATCTAAGTAGTTCATTAGGCTCAAAATGAAAACCTTCATACCTAGCATCATATGGATTGCTAGAGATTTCTTGCTTAACTTGCAAATAATACTCATCCTCTTTGCATTTATGCAACACTTGACCTTTAAAGTCAGTTTTAATTGTCACTATTGAAGTAATATGACGTCTTCGACTCAAGGCATTAGCAACCCAATTCTCTTTCCCTTTGATATAATTGATCTTGAAGTCATAATACGATATTAACTCCAACCATCTTCTTTGTCTAGCACTCAAATTAGGTTGAATGAATAGATATTTCAATCTATGATGATCCATTTTCATCTCAAAGGGTTTCCCTAACAAGTAATGCCTCCACATTTGTAATGTGTGAACCATGACTGCTAATTTCAAATCATGTGATGCATAATTCTACTCATAAGGTTTAAACTTTCTTGATTTGTAAGCAATTACTTGCCCATATTGGATCAACACACCACCTAAGCCTTCACCAGATGCATCTATGATAACAGTAAAGTTACCTTCAAGATCCGATACTTTCAAGATTGGTGCAATAGTCAACTTCTCTTTGAGTAGGTCAAAGGCTACTTAACACTTCTCAGTCCACTCAAATTTCTCCCCTTTCTTCACAAAAAAATAATCAGAAAGGAAATCTTGGAGAAGTTTACAAAAAAAAATTCTATAATACCCTACTAGAACCATGAAATTTCTTACCTCAAACAAATTTTTGGGTACTGTCCATTCAAGCACTGCTTTGATCTTAGTTGGATCCACTGAGATTCCATTTTTTGAAATCACATGCCCAAGATAATGTACTCTCCTTTGAAAGAAGGCACACTTAGAGAGTTTACCATACAACTTATGTTCTCTCAAACATTGTAGGACCATCTCTAAATGTCTACAATGTGCATCCTCATCCTTAGAATAAATCAAGATGTCATCTACAAAAACCAAAACAAACTTATCTAGGAAATCCCTAAATACACTATTCATCAGGTTCATAAATGTTGCAGGTGCATTCTTTAAACCAAAAGGTAGAACTGTAAACTCATAGTGTCCATATCTGGTTCTGAATGCAGTCTTAAAGATGTCTTCATCCTTAATTTTCAATTGATGATATCCAAAATTTTAAATCTGTTTTGGAGAATATGGAAGCTTCCCTCATTTGATCAAAAAAATCATCAATGTGTGGCAACAAATACTTGTTCTTTACCGTAGCTTTGTTAAGCATGCAATAATTGATGCACAAACACAAAGTACCATCCTTTTTTTTCACGAAGATGATTGGTACTCCCCAAGGTGACACACTTGGTCTTATCAACCCCTTGGACAACAATTCATCCAGTTGTGCCTTAAGCTCCATTAGTTTGGTTGTTTTTATCCTATATGGCACCTTGGAAATAGGTTCAAACTCTGAAACTATTTCAATAAAGAAGTCAAATATTCTTTTTGGTGGTAACTCAGGTAACTCATCTGGAAACACATCCTAAAAATTTCTCAGTATATGAAACTTCTCCATATCCGACATTCCTATTTCATCCATTTCACCATCTTCCATCTCTTGGAAGCTCTGGGATTCCAAATTATCAAGGTTCTCTTCAAGTTCTTCTATCTTTACTGTGAAGAGTTTGCACCCTTTCTTCTTAGCCTTTAGCAGTTGCATTGTAGAGATTTGATTAATCTTGACCTCTATAGGTATCCCTTGAAACTTTACTTGGTTACCAAGATCATCTAAGCATTCTACTATTTTGGCATGGAAATCTATCTTATACCTATATCTCTATAGCCAATTCATACCTAGGACAAAATCATAGGATCCTAAAGGTGCAACATATAGGTTCACTTATGTAGAAAAACAAGGTAGCTCTATCCTAGCCTCAAACAAATATTTTTCCACCTTTTCTCTTGTCTGGTTTGCATAATCTACATCCCAAGACTTTACCATGTATCCAGCCTTTCTAGATAATTGCTTAGTTACTCTAAGTGAAATGAAATTCTCAGTTGCACCAGTATCTATAAGTACAAAAATGGGTAAGCCAAACAAAAAACTTGGAGTTTCAATTGGAGTCACTTGATACCTTGTCTAGCGATCATCCACAACTGCATGTATCTTATGTTGAAACATCACTTGCTAGGTAGGTAGTGGATTACTGTAATATTATGACCCGAAAGACCTATTGGGCATTCTCTAGCATAGTGGTCTCCTCCACATGTAAAACATTTAGTATTCGGTTCCTTCTTCCTTGCAAGTTCTCCAAATTTACTAGCACTTCCACCAGCATTGTTGGTATTCCCACCACTGGAACCATTTCTCTTACGTTCCCTTTTTTATTCTTTCCCACCATTTCTGGATCCTTTTTCTCCTTGCTTGGGTACATTTTTCATAGCTTCCACCTTCTTTGGAGTTGGATTGCTTTGTGCTCCCACAATCTTCTTATGGTTCCTATTTCCTGATGGATTGAGATAGCCTTGAGCTTCTTCTCTTGTTTAACCACCTTCTCATACATAAGATCCATAGTAGTTAGACCGTGCAAATCCACCTCTCCTCATATTTGAATATTAAGTCCCATGATAAACTTTCTTATGCGGAAGCGTTCATCTTTCTGGTACATAGGAACATAACATAGTAGTCAGTTAAACTTCTACCAGTACTCATTGACCATCATATCACCTTGTCTCAAACTCTAAAAATTTGTAAGTTTCTAATCAAAATAGATTTGGGGTAACCATCTATTACAAAAAAATTCAACAAACTCACTCCATGTCAATTTCCATGAGTTAAGATTGAGTTCCATATTTTTATTCATCCACCAGTTAGAGGCTTCTCTTACTAACTAGTATGTGCCCCATGTAGCTTTGGTGACAGGTCTCAGTATAATTTTGAATCTTGAAATACTTCTTCATTTGGACTAACCAAGCCTCAACTTCATCTCCGCTAGTGCTTCCCTCAAACTTGGGTGGGGTAATTTTCTTCATATATCTAGAAAGTTCAGAAGCCCTGTACATTTCTTATTAGTTTCCTCAAATGGTGTAGGTGATTTCTCTCTCTCATGATCATGAGTTTGATCATGTTCATGAGAAGATTTTTCTCCCTCATCCTCATTATTTGGAACTTCCTTATCAACTCTATCCTTTACCCTTTCTTGTTCTAGGTTTTCTAATCTTGCTAAGATTTGTTCCATCCTAGCTTCAACTCCTATTGGTCCTTGCCCAACTTCTTAGCTTCCACCAGGATTGGTTCATGTCCTCACCATCTTCACAAGAATTGATTTTACTTGAAGGTTCATCCATGTTAGATTTAATCATGTTATCATTCATCTTATGGAAAACATTAAAATGAGCTATCAACTGCACATAAAGAATTCCACATAAGACTTAAGCACAATATTTTTGATAAACACATGATTTTATTCATTTCTCAAGGATCTCAATATCCTTTTGATTACATGGAGTGACTATTGAGATAGTTGAGTGGAGAGTATTCGTTGAATTCACTCTCTGACACATAACTTAATGGAGTATAACCTACATATTGAGATTTTTGTTCATCTCTCATTTGTTCATACCTATCCTAGAATGGATAATAGCCTTCAGATTTGTCATCTAATACATATTTGTGAGGTACATATCCCTTAGACTCATTACTCAAGGAAATTACAATTACTTCCACCATTGGAAGAACTCTAGGGTCCCTAAAGATAAATTTTGGATTGACACTTCCTTCTGAAGGCATATCCCTGGAAAGTGATAAGGATTCATACTTATCCGGTGAGATGTGTTGATCAAAATTTTAGTTGCACACCAATTGTGTAGATAAATCCTCACAGATAGACTGAAGGAACCTATCTTTACTTGAAAGACTGAACCAGGGAAACCTAAATCTTAGGCTAACTCAACTTAATCCCAAGGATCGTTTATGTCAGGTCTTGACCACACTAGGTTCATGTCAGGGTTTGTTTTGATAATGTTTTTAATCACAAGGGGTAAATATTTACTTCTAGTTCTCAAAGGAATCATAAGGATAGGTAGTTTAGATATTCTCGGTCCGATCATTAAACAATTTCATGAAATCAATAGATTTGCAACAACATTTCATGAATTCAAACAAATTTTCTTTCACTTAAGTAAATTTAGCTTTAAGCATTCAATAATATTATGGAATCGAAATATTTGCAATAAAATTTCCATTCATTATATCTTTTTTGAAACATTTTCTAAAATTTAAACATTTATTCATCAAAATTACTGAAAAGTAAAATTTCTCCTAGGTATTATCCACGCATACCTCAAGAATTAACCAAATTAAAAAAAACCACTCTATACTTCACCAGATTGCTTCATAGCTAGGCATACAATGATGTGATATTTTAAAGAAAGGGGGGTTTATTTGGACACTGGGTAGGTTTTGTATGCACCCTTAAACAGTGCAACATACAGTCTTGTCTAGTTGAACAAACAACCAGCTACATAAAATTTCATACCAGGCGGTAGCTTTCAAATTAGCATTGATAAATTGATTAGCTTCTATGTGCATACAAGTTTTTAATCTAGAATGAAAAAAAAAACAAGAAAAAGAACAAAACTTAAAGAAGTTTTGGTTCTCTAACATCCACAAATTCTGAACTTAACTTAAAATGAGACATCTCCTGACCTTTTATAAGATCAAGACACGGGGAAGATTAGACAAATACATGACAGGGAATCTAAGGGATGAATCGCAATGGGACATGTAGAATGTGACAACTGGCAAGGGAATTGTTGACGAAGTCAATGGATTCCAAACTTCTTCAGCATGTTAAAATACTTCGAGCCTTTACCCTTATATTATCGCCAGGATAATAACTTGAATTCAAATAGGATGTAGGAACTTCCCATATATTCAAAATGATCAATTGAACACTTTGATCCTACACTTTGGTTCTTCCTTGGGCTTAATATTCCCAGGAATGAGTCACCCTGGAGGTTGGCACTTTCCTTTGCCACATGCATAATACCAGGATTCCCGGTATTCCAACAACTCAAGCTCCTCCTTCACATAGACTCCTGGAATGTATAGCCCAATCTGGATATGATTCTATTTGCGATCCAAATTTCCTTGACTATCCATACCCAAATGTTGCATTACAATATCTTCCTCCTGCAAGTACAAATTCCACACATTAAATCCCTCTTAAAAACATTCATAAAACTCTCATGGAAATAAAACCATCATTAATAAATTGTCATTTTAAACACATCATAAATATCACACTTTTAAAATCACATTCTAGCATAATTATCCCTTTTATTCGGGTTACCGGACCTTTGAACCCTTGGGAAAACTTAAACATTTAACTTTAAACTTAACACTGTTACCCAATACTCGGTACCCGATACTTTAGCTTTACCAACAAGATTTTCTGGACCCCAGATTCCACTGGAACCTCCACACTCTCTTGGACCTTTACTCCCAGACTGGAACAATTCACCGAAAACCCTACATTAACATCTTTACATTTCTATCCCTCTAATACCCAATACTCGATACCTAGTACTCTTGAATCATGAAGTACTCCAAAAAATTTCCTTTGACTTTAACTTTTGGTGATCTCTTCAACTATTTGACACCTGCCTTAAATGTTAGTTTTCACTTGGGTCCCCAAGTCTTACAGTCTTGGGGTGTGTTGTGAAACAACACAACTTGCAACCAATAAAACCAAATTTTAAAAAAACCTGGGATCAAATCACACACTAAAAATTATAACATACATATTTTCAAACAATAACTCCTTACCTTTAACTGGATTCTAACATAAAGACCATACAATTTATCTGGAAAGTATCAATGTGTGCTTTGATTAATTCCAGTTTCTGGAACTTGGTGAAAAAATTAGTTCACTGACATTGAACTACACAATTTGGTAATCCTCCAAAGCCAACCATGGATATAGTCTTGTTGTCAGTCAAGCTTCCATAGCCCCAACAAGGTTATCTCTATAATTCCCCCAAACATAGCTCTACTACTAGTCAGACATCCATAGCCCTGGTAGAGATATTTGGATAGCCTAAAGAGTTGAATTTTTTTTTTTGATATTTCTTTGATACTCTTTTTTTTGTTATTTCATTGTAAGCTCATTTGCTTCAACTTGCATGCAATGAATCCCACTATTAGATTGGGAATCACAGTGGTAGTGAAGGTTACTTTTTTATTTTTCATTCAATGCTATCCCTTCATCATTTCACCAATCCCCAAAAAATCATTTAATTATTCCTTATAAGTGTAACTTTCCAGCTAAATTTTACCACCCTTATGCCAAATCCTAGCTAACTATAATTCACTATATGTTAAAAAATATGCATAAGTTAAAATTTATCATCAAGTAATCTAATCACCAAATTAAATCTAAATTTAGAACTACTAGTCGCCAACCTTCCATTTTAATTTTTTTATGGCAACCGCTAAAACACTTGGCTAGAAATTCCAATTTGACAGTGTTGCACTACATTAATGCATCAAATTTGTCATGATTACACTTAATTCTGACCATAATACTCTGCATTTAATTCACATGCCTTAACATGCACATATTATTCCCTTTTAATTTCCATATGCTGACATATGCCACCTTAGTGGGTTGATTTTCCTTCCTGTGTTGCACACATGGAAACCTTCATGATTAATACGACTCAATAAACTATAATGAAATGACCACCATTAATTTTGAAATCTTCAATTTGCTTGATTCAAAATCTTCGTACTGGAAAAATTTGAAGTAATGACGACCAATTTTGTGAGAATTAATTAGATTTAACATTTTTCTCTAGAGAAAATTTTCCTACTACCACCTCAACTTGCATTTTCCAAGACTTCAATCCAGGCAACTATGTACAATAGAATTCTCATGGTTTTCTATAAATTCTACTCTTCTCCTTCAAATTATTCACATATTTTCTTTCCTCTCAATTATCATTTTTCTTTTCTACTCTGCTTGTGCTTTCTTGCTTCTAGGCTATGGATACCCCCATTTTCCTTACCTGTGTTCATCTCCAGAATGGCTTCATGGGTCGCATTACTACCCAGCAGCTTAATGAGGTTTTATTTCTTCAGACTCCTGACTTTACTGCACCAAATTTGTGCCTAGTTTTCAGGGAAACTTTTGTAGAATCTAGAGCATATGATAGGCTAAATTTGGATTTGGCTTCAAGGTTCGTAGCCTTGCTCCTAGATCTTGGGATTTTTGTCGATGAAGTTCGCATGGATGCTCAATTGATAATGCAACCTGATTTCTTGGGGAATTTGGACTATGTCCTATCTGTTGCAGACCTGACCATTGGAATTCCCTCAACTGATGAAATCCCTATGTTTTTGGAACAAGGAGAATTAGTTCCTCTCGGATCATTTCTGACTAATCTTCATACCCCTAACTTTTTCACTCACTGGGACAATGCTTACTTGGGATATACTGCCCTTATGGATGAAGTGTCCTAGATTGACTAAATGACCACCCTATTGTTGTAGCTTGGTTCCTCCCTTTTGCTCTTTTTTTGCACTTTTACAGTGATAAATTTTGTATTTCCATGTATATACGAAGTATACACATATATATATGAAGATTTTACCTTTTGTACCTTAAGCGTGTATTTACTATGCATGGTTTCATTTCTTCATTTCATAGCGCAATGTTTTAAGAATATTTCAATTCACTCTCATGTGTGTATTAAATTAAGCAGAATTCGTTAATGTTGGGAACAAACCAAAAAGTAAAAATAAACCCTAAAAAAAAAAGTAGCCTAACTAACCAAAAATTTACCCTAAGCAAACGATTAACCCTAACTAAAAAATTTACTTTAATCTCTATCACTATCTTCATAGTAGTTTTCATATGAATTACATCAGGCATGTTTTTAAATTCACTTGAATATATTTCAAATCTCCTACTGCAACAATGAATTATCTTAATTTTTTTGCGTTTAACAAATGTAAAATCAAATGCATACTTACCAATAAATTGGCTCATATGTATGAAAGCGACCTCATTAAAGGTCGATTGCACACACCTTTGTTGATTTCTCCATACTCTACCTTCTTCTAGTTTTGGTTCATGGTTTTCTTCTTTTCTTTGTTCAAGTCCATGAATGACTGTGTTCATTTCTTGATTTTCTTTCTCTCCAAGATTCCTTGAGTCCTTGGCCCTATCTTCACTTTTGAATTCATTAGACCAAGTAGTAACACAATTTACATTATCATCAAAGAGAGAGAAAGTGAAAACTTGATATTTTATATTCTGCATGAAATCAAGAAAATTTCCCTTTTTAACCTGCGGATTTTCAAGTAGCGGCGAAAAACACGCATCTCTCACTCGATTTTCTTGATTTTTCTCTTCATTGTCATTTTCCACATGTGATAGGACTAGCGACTCATCAATTTCACTTTCACAATTTTGGCATGTTATTTCCACATCTTGGTGTCTTTGCATTTTTTCTTGCAAAACTTCAATATTTTCCTCATGACAATTGCACTTAATAAATTGATTTGATTTAACAATTAATTGTCCAGTTTTACTAGGGTAAGTACTTTATCAGAATTTAAACTTCTTCTCAATAACGGTTCCTTTCTCTTAGCAGTTAAAACTTCTTCTACTAATGGAATTACATTATGCGTGGCCAAACTTACCCTAGTTAGAAAAAATTTGCAATCAAGTTCACCATGATTAGTTGTATCATGAATTCTACACTCGACAACCCTACCAAAGGTGAATAAACTCAAATGATAAGGCCAACAGTTAAGGATTTCTCAAAGCTTATCAACATCCATTTTCATACTACTGGCTTGCATAGACTATTGTCTTACAAGCAACCTTCAAACCCAAAACTGTGATGACAATATCAATTCTAGATAAAACTGGAGGGAAATATATGGCCCTCCTTTTAGCGCCAGTTCTTGTTGATCATGATGTTAGTCGCACACCAATAGCGTAGATAAATCCTCACATAAAAACTATGAGAACCTATCTTTACTTGAAAGATTGAACCAGGGCAACCTAAATCTTAGGCTGATGGCTTAATCCCAAGGCTCATTTATGTTAGGTCTTGACCACAATAGGTTCACGTCAGGGTTCATTGTGATAATGTTGTTAATCATGAGGGGTAAATAGTTACTTTCAATTCTCAAAGGAATCATAAGGATAGGTAGAAGATATTATTGGTCCTGTCATCAGACAATTTCATGAAATCAACATATTTGCAACAACATTTCATGAATTTGAAACAAATTTTCTTTCAATTAAGTAAATTTAGCTTTAAGCATTCAACAATATTATGGAATCAAAAGATTTGCAATAAAATTTCCATTCATTTTTTTTTTTTTGAAACATTTTCTAAAATTCAAACATCTATTCTAAAATAAAGCATCAAAATTTACTGAAAAGTAAAATTACTCCTAGGTATTATCCATGCATGCCTTAAGAATTAACCAAATCAAAGAAAACCACTCTATACTTCACCAAATTTCTTCACAACTAGGCATAGAATGGTGTGAGATTTTAAACAAAGGGGGGGGGGTTTATTTGGATACCGGGTAGGTTCTATATGCGCCCTTAAACAATGCAACATTTAGTACTGTATTGTCTAGGTTAACAAACAACCAACTACATAAAATTTCATACCAAGCGGTAGCATTCAAATTAGCTTTAATATTGATTAGCTTCTATACATGCATACAAGTTTTTAATCTAGAATGGAATAGAAAACAGGAAAAATAACAAAACTTAAAGAAGTTTGGTTCTTTGACATCCAAAAATTCTGAACTTAACTTAAAATGAGACATCTCCCAGCCTTTTATAAGATCAAGAAACAGGGGATATTAGAAAAATACATGAGAGGGAATCCAAGGGATGAATCACACATTCAGGACATGTGGAATGTGACAACTGGCAGGGGAATTGTTGACGAAGTCAACGGATGTCAACCTTCTTCAGCACGTTAAAATCCTTCAAGCCTTTACCCTTATATTATCACCAAGATAATAACTTGAATCTGAATAGGATGTAGGAACTTCCCATATATTCAAAATGATCAATTGAACACTTTTTTCCTACACTTTGGTTATGCCTCGAGCTTAATATTCCTAGGAACGAGTCACCCCAGAGGTAGGCACTTTCCTTCGCCACATGCCTAATACAAGGATTCCTAGTATTCTGAAAACTCAAGCTCCTCCTTTTCATAGACTCCCAAAACGTATAGCCCGATCTAGATATGATTCTCTTCGTAATCCAAATTTTCCTGACCATCCATACCCGAATATTGCATTACAATCTCTTCCTCCTGCAAGTACAAATTCCACACATTAAATCCCTTTTAAAAAACATTCATAAAACTCTCATGGAAACAAAACCATCATTAATAAATCATTATTTTAAACACATCATGAATATCACACTTTTAAAATCACATTCTCGCATAATTATCCCTTTTAGTCAGGTTACCAGACCTTCAGACTCTCAGGAAAACTTAAACATTTAACTTTAAAGTTAGCATTGTTACTCGATACCCGGTACCCGATACTTCAACTTTACCAACAAGATTTTTCAGACCCTAGATTCCACCAGAACCTCCACACTCCCCCAAACCTTTACTTTCAGACTGGATCACTTCACCCAAAACCTTGCATTAACATCTTTACATTTCTATCCCTCTGATACCCGGTACTTGTTACTCTCGAATGATGAAGTACTCCAAAAAAAATAAGTTTGAATTTAACTTTTGGTGATCTCTCCAACTAGTCAGCACCTACCATAAATGTTAGTGTTCACTTGGGTCCCCAAGTCTTAGAGTCTTGGGGCGTGTTGTAAAACCACACAACAAGACGAAAGGTAGGTAGTTGTACTTGGCTTCCATCTTCATCTTTCTCTTCACATCACTAATCCAAGAAAGTGCATGACTAAAGGTTTCAGTATCACTTAACCAAATGGCATTGTCATTTTTGGTACCCTCAATTATTCTAACGATGGCTTCTCTTTCCTTCTTGGCCTTAGGTAGCGTTTGTTTTTATTACTGACTTTCTAGCCTTTAACCTGAGATGCACCATCTTGGCACAAGAATTTCCAAATATTAGGTAACATTGGACAAAAAAGTATGATGAGCTCATAGATTCCAGAGCTAACCCGGTAGCTCTAATACCACATGTAACATGCCAACTATTCACTGAAGTAATTTTTCCTAAGTTTTCACTTTGTGAGTAAATAAACTATGTATGTTCAAATCATTGCAATAAAAAAATTATTTTCTTTATTGAGACAAAATGTACATAGATTCCATAACAATATTCAACAAGGATTTCGTTTCAATATAATAATTTCACAAATTAAAATACTCCAAGAATGTGTACAAGTACATACATAGCTCAACCAAGCTTCAAAGTAATAGATATGGATGGTCTAGGATCCACCTTTCAAATATTGGTCTTTTATCACCTACTGAGGAGGAGAAGCATCACTCAAGCACTTTTCTACCAACTACAGACTCATATGTGATCCCCATATGATAGATCGCCCTACCCTTCGATGAAGAGATTGGTGGAGTAACCTCGTATGACAACCACAGTGAGCTTAGTGTTGTGTCTTACATGTCTAGAACTTGTAACCCTACAATTTGAAACTAGCATGCACTACATGGACATGGTGAACTGATAGTGGAGCCAAAGGAAATCACACTACTTTGGCCAAAGTTTTCTCACTCAGTACTTCGAGTGATATTCAATCTATTCACTTACACTACTTAAGCTTGATTTGACTTAAGGCCACTATAATCTATGCATTTTTATTTCCTCCAATGGGTAATCGTTGACCCCAAAAATAGCCTATCACTTTTCTTACATACTCTAGGGTATTTCTACTCACAAAGTATATGTACAAGTTCCCTCCCTTCACTAGATAAACAAGTAACCCACTAGCTATCTAGTATAATTAAATAACTTAGCTAAGAGTAACCTTTAAGCTACCATTTTTTTATCATATCTAGTATAATAATACCTATGACAAACAATTCCTCCTATCATGGATTAATTTTAAGCACTTCACAAAACAACATAAACAACTTCTATTTTCCTTTCAAAGAAAATGCTATAATTATCTAATGCAAGTAATTTCAATAGATCAAATAAAGCACTCAAGAATCAATCTTTCATAAATAAAGACAAATAAAGGAAGATTATATCCTCATTCCTGTAATACGCTTATCCAAAAGATTGATTTGATGCCTAGCTTTCCAACAACACCTTACTAGCTTCACGTTTACCTCACAAGCAATACCTCAATAAAACCTCTCTCACAAGTGAATAATATGCTTCTCACAAATTGATAATATCCTCTCACAAAACACTCAACGCTCTCACAAAATATAGCATAATTGCACGTGCAGAATAATGCAGATTAGAAGTGCATAATAGAATGGAATAAAATGCCTCCAAATAAGAGAACATGCATCTATATTTATGCAGCAACAAAGAGACTTCACAACCTACAAAAAAGGCATGTAAATTGACAACTAAATCCATGCATTTGACTCACTCCACTTAGCTTAAAAGCTGGCAAAAATCAAAGAGTTTACTCAACACAAGAAGCTGCAGGTCGACCTTTATGTTTTAACAACTTAAGACTATTTCAATTTGCACATGACCAAATGGTGACAATCAAATTGCAACAGTAATGAACTTCTATAGGAAATAGAGAACTTCATAATATGGCACCAAGCAAGCAGTTTTCTCCCTATTTTTTTGGCACGACTTAACTCATTGAATCAGTCTACATTCAAAATACAACACATGCACATGGTCAGCTAAGTGTAAGCTTAGCAGAAAATAGAGGAATGAATAGTTGCTTTGGCTCATAAATATTCTTTTGACTAATTCTTTACCTTGTTGTAATAATTCCTATTATCATGCATTTTACTCTTTACTATGTTGTTGGTATTTAATCCATTGCTAAATGATAAGGTGTCCAAAGTAAATTGCTATTTACTAAGTAAAAGTAGCCATTTAGTTAGCATCGACTATGTTATATTCTCCATAACAACTTATTTGTTGTGTATTACATAGCATATAGTTTGATCTTTACTCATTGCCAATATATATTATATTTGACCTTTTACATGCATTGTATATGTTATATGCAATCGACCTATGTTCATTTAAATAAATTGGACTCTAATCATTACATATGTTAATCAGCCTCCAAGCTTATATTCATATATATATATATATATATATGTATATACATATATATGTATATACATATATATGTATATACATATGTATATATATGTTAACATATATATATATACTTATATCTTATGCCAATAAATTACGCATACATTCAATATACAAATGAACACAAACAAGTTAACATTCTCATAGTAATATCAATTACATTTATTGTGTACATATATATATACATATATATATTCCTCTATGTACATGTATACGTATGTATACATATATTGATACATTCATATGGGCATGTCCATTTTCCAACCATACATGTGTATTGGTACATGTACACATATGGATATATGCATATATCATAGATACATATATATACACATTCAGCTGCACACCAAACTCATACACAATAGCTATCGTATTGATAGGTACCTACGTGTGATATATTTATACATATACATATACATGTCGTAAGGTCCATTTGATAGTTCTATGCGCATAAGCAACCCATTCATAAGTGTGCATAGGCACATCTACCTATGTACCCTCTTGTACACATTCCTTCATGCGTATGGTCTATCATCAACATGCATATGTGTACATATACCTATATTCCATGTGTGTTCAACTCATCAATACAAGCATAGTAATATAGGGAAGAACTTATAAACTCCAAACATATAAACATCACCAATAATGCACTCAAAAGTAATCAAGACCCTTAATAATGCATACACATCAAACTAAGGATGACTTACTGATTCCTAGCATAATAACTTGAGTCAACCATTCTACTGTGAGTGTGTGTAAGCTTAGATAGGTTACATTACTGGTTACTCATCCAAGATCTTTTCTTGAGTGATACTTCCCCTCTACCTGGAGGATTGAACTTATACCTACATACAAATAACACATGCCCACAGTAGTCAGTTGTTCAACAAAATATGCATTACACATAATACATCTCCATAGTTAGAACACTAGTAGAATTTAGAAAATAAATGACTACGTGACTAAAACTTATAGTCACATGACTAATTAGTCACGTGACTAACACTAGTAGTATTTTGAAAATAAATGACTAATTTGGTCATTTATAAGTGACTAATTTGGTCATTGGGTAAAATCACAACTAAATGACTAAATAAATGACTAAATATATGGCTAAATTAATGACTAAATAAATGACTATTACTCTATTCTTTTTTCTTTCAAATTTGATCATAATCCATAGAGCTAATTAAGCCCTCCTCATGGAATCCCTACCTAAGCAGACCATTTGGCTGCCTAGGTTGCTTGGTGCACCAAAAATACCTATTGCGTGGAAAGCATTGCCTCTCAGTGCAGTCTTAAGGCCTTCACATATTTTATAAAAAAATTATAAACATTTACATTCTTTAACTTTTATTACTCATTATGTTAATGAATCGTTAATGTTTTTAACTATGATTTGAAGCCAGTTTGATTTTCCTATTGTGTTAGCATGTCAAATGTATCAAAGAGAAATTATGGTCAATTTCACTAATAAAATATTAAACAATCCAATTGCAATAAAAATAAAGAAATTGATTCACTTCTATCTTTGCTTGCTAATATACTCGACCATCTTAATAATGTGAAATAGAAATAACAATTATGATTGCTTTTGGTATGCGAAAATTTTCTCTTTCAAGATTTATATTGTTAATTATTTTCTAAAAATAGAATTATTTTATAATCTATGAAATCAATTGTGTGTGGATCATTTTTATAGATGTTATTTTTTATACAAGTTTTAACTCTAGCAATTTTAGGAGCACATTATGCTTATCTTAATTTTCACAACCTATATTAAAATGACAATGTAGATAGATGAATTTTTTTCCGCTAAAAATGAAGATTAATTTTTGCATGCCTTCCACACAATAGTTTTTTTTTGTTGCATTTTAGCAATAGGTATTTTTGGTAGACAAAAAAAAAAGGTATTTTTGGTGCCTTGGTCGATCGGGTCGTGTATGCATTT
>VDFB02165066.1:0-20160 GCA_007258455.2 Sequoia sempervirens | reverse complement strand
GGTGGAATGTTGGGTTGAACTCCAGGAGGTGGTGGCCAGTGACCAGGAGAAGATGAAAATATAATCCCTAAGAGGATAAGGGTTGTACAGCGTATGGACTTGAAGTGTTGCTGGCAGGTTTTTATTCATTTCACGGTACTATTTAGGACTAAGGATCGCCTTACGAAAGATTTGTATATCCGATTTCAAGATTGTCCAACTGAAAGTGGCGGCTACCTTTTTCCTGTGAGGCCTGTTTTGGTTCTGAGTGTCTGTTACGGCTTTTTGTTGCCTGGTTGCTTGGCGGAATGGGCCTTTGGTTTTTCTCTTTGGTCACTTAGTTATGCTGATCAATTTGGCTATATATGGCATAAGGGGTTTCCTGCGTGTGGCGTCAGTTGAGGGCATCCAATAATGGTGTTTCAGTTCAGAGTGGCATGCGTCTGTGCTAAGGAGTCCCTCCCCACTTAATGTAATCGACTGTTCGTGGTCCCGAACAGAGAGATACATAATGCAATCGTGGCAACGGTTTTGAAGGTGTTAAGTATGAATCAACACTAGTGTGATGGTAGAATCTATGAAACTGTCATTGGTGCTCTGGTGGATGTGAACGAGTCAAGGGAGTGGGTGTCTATGCGGCTCAACAGGATTATGGCGGGTCTTAATGTAACTGCTATTACCAACGCCACTATGGAGCTACAATCAAGTGGTTGGGTAAGCTACCTTAGATCTTTCTTTGACCTGGCCCTGGTTTTGGAGGAGGGGGTGGTGGGAATTGAGGCTGAGGAAGCAACAAATTTTATGACTGATGCTTGGGAAGTCTACCGTACTAGGGTCAAAAATAACAATATGGAGGCTTTCCCTAGGTTCATGGATTTTGATCGTGCTTGGCTCGACGTTGGCAGTCTGAGGTGAGTAACCAAGCTGGGGGGTCATCTAGCCATTTTACACTGATGTTTGGTGGCGTAGGAGTTCGCTGTGAGTTGCAGTGGCTTATGGGCGGATTCTCCTACAGTAGGATTTTTATTTTTCTCTCTAGGGATGCTGCTTATGTCTCAAATAGCATAGTGTCTGGGTATATTGGTTGTTGGTAATGTTACAGTAAGTAGTAGTGTCATTGTGATTAGCTGTGTTGTTAGTAGTGGTTAATTTCGATGCCTATGGGCTAAATATTTCTGTTTGGGATGTACTTGGGAGTTACCCCCTATTTTCGGTAACACTTATCAATAAAATAAAAAATAAAAAAATAAAAATTGAAACACTTACACATAAAATCCTTAAAAAGTCTAGTGACATAAATTGTAGTATTTTAAGTCTAGTTTTTAAATACATAATTTATTTTAATACCAAATGATACAAATTAATTTTTAATGGACATGTATAAAAACCACTTTCTAAAAGTTACTTTTTTAGGACCATACCATGCACATTAACTACCATAATTTGACCAAAAAAAAATAAAAAATATTCCTTTTGGGGAAAGATGTGTATTATATTGAAGATTGATGAGGATATATTTTTATAATTTTTTAAAATATTTTTTTATTAAATTTTTATTGGTCTTAATTGTTGTTTTTGAAAACCCTTGTGTACAACCACCATAATTTGAGCTAACCAATCATTTTTTGGTTTTTTCATTGTGTAAATAATTGTTTGATTATAGGGAAAAATAGGTTTTGAAGGGAATTGAAACCCGTTACAACTTTAGGCACAAAATGTTGCTCAAAAGATACAACACTAGACAGCTAGCAACATCCAAAAACCCAAAAACTGTAAAAGATACAAATAGCTGCTCAAAAGATAAACGAATACCAACAGTCAAACAACAATAAGCCATAGTAGGACAAGTAGAGCTAAACCACACGTGCAACCTTCCGACCACCAAAAGAAAACTTTACAAGGGATTGAGAGGAATGATTATGCTTAGGAAGACCTCTCTTCCTTCTTTGCACAACCATCCAAGAAAGATCATCCTCCAAAGGAATAGAGCAAGGGGAGGAAAACCACCAAAGGAAAAATAGGAAGAGCACCAGGAATGTCACTCCCACAACCAAAAACAACAATAGGAGCTGCAGATAAACTAGTAGTCATAACACCATCAACAGAATCATCATCAGCAACAACAATAACCTCACCAATCACAACAACAACTGTAGACAAAACAACAACATTGGTAGCAACTGTAGACGAACCAGTAGTTGTAGATGAACCAACAACACCAACAGAACTAGAAGCCCCAACAACAATTGCAAAATATCCAACAACAACAGTTGAAGGAAACTAAGAACCATCAACAAAAGAAGCCATGAATTTAGGGACCAAGATATCATCCCTAAAATCATCATCCAAATATTCACCCATAGTAAGATGCTCACGAAGAGCATCTTTCCACCAAGTAGCATAACTCTGTCAAGATTTCTGACAATTAGCAGCCAAATGAACTATAGAAAAGCATCTCCTACAATGGAAAGAAATACCTTCATAATAAAAAATATGAGACCATGGTCTAGCCCCCACCATCAAAATGACCTCCCTAGGTAAATCTTTTGAGGTATCAACGTCCATAAGAATGTGGGAAAAAGTAGGATGATCATAGATAAGAGAAGACAAATCATCCATAATAAACCTACCAATAGCATTTCCAATAGACTCAAAGCAAGGAGTCCAAAATTGAAGAGGAAAATTAGGAAGTCTAACTCAAGTAGGAACAACACTAATAGATTCAGAAAGAGGGTTGAAAGAAGGGAACCAAGGTTGGAGAGAAAGCAAGTGCTTTCCCCACAACCAAACACCAATTTCCAACACCCAAGCCCTATCCTCAGATTGAAAAGCAACCACAAAAAAAACCCTAGTTGAAGGATAGAGTTCAATCCTATCCTCAACAAATAGGCCTCCAAGACTCCAAAATCCACTTATGCAAATTTGGAAGGGAAGGCCATAAGCCATTGAATCTACAAATAAGAGCAGAATGGGAAAAATACTCTTCTTTATCCAATACCTCCTGCCCACAAATAATAGTAAGGGTAGAAGAAGAGCATCATAAGGGTTTACCCTTAAAAGAGGGCAGAGAAGGAGAAGAGATTTTACCACTAGAACCAAGCACCTTAGCAAAGGACTGAGAAGCAGGGCACGAAAGAGGGGCATCCACGTGTAGCAACCTAGACTTGAAAGGAGGAAAATCAGAAGCAACAAACCCACCTAGCAAAGGCTGTGAGCCATAAGGAGACATAATAGAAGACAACAACGACCCAATAGCAAACGACAAGCCATCCATAGACACCTGCGAGCCAACAACATATGACCCAGCAGCGGCCAAACCTGACCCAACAAAAGCTGACAACACACCAGAAGCCAATGACGCATCAAAAGCCAATGGCACACCAGAAGCAGAAAGCAAGAGGGATTTAGCAGAGGGCGAGATAGTCATTCCAATAGAGAGTGGGAGAGCCATTTCATTGAAAATTTTGTTATGTAAATAATTATTTGTAGATTGATTTCAAATAATTTTTTTACAAGAAACTTAAAAAATTAAAGTTATTAAAAATTTACGAAAACCTAACATTTCAAGTTTATGAACCAACTTTCTCATAAATTAATTAAAAAATAGAAAAAACAATCCAATCATATAAAAAATTATATATCATCATTTATAATGAGTTTTAATTTCATAAAAAAAAATTAAAAAAGCTATCAGAGTCAATTTTTTCTCTTGGCATTGCCTTGACTTTGTACTTGCAGGTCCAAGGCTAAGGATTAGGTTGCCATGCCTTTTTCAAGCCTAAAACGAAATCAAAAGCTAGGTTGACATTTCATTTTTTTGGAATAGCTACCCACTTTGAAATGGGTACCCATTCTATTTTATGAATTTGTGTACCTGCTTTAAAATGAGCACCCATTCTATTTTAACTTTTAAACATCATTTAGAAAATTATCTTTTGCAAGTAATTCAACAAATTTCATTTCTAATATGTCAAATGATTTAATAAAATTTCGTTTTATTAGTAGTATTGACAAATTAATTATTTTACCAATAATTTGTCAAAATGAACCAATAGGAACAAATAATTAAAATAGGTTGACTATTTTTTCTCATGTATATAGTTTTTTAAAGTTATTTCAATATATAATTATTTTTAATTCTATTGATGTACAATCATATTAGAATGAGGTAAACATTTTCACTAATGTATCACTATTTCATTTAAAAACACTATTTTTAAATAGTATAAAATTGAATAATTGATGTGTATAGTATGTCTAGTCAATTATGCACTATTCATATAATCTTTATCCTATTTAAGTTGACTATAGCATAGTAAAAAGTGAAACTATTTTATTTGGTTGATGAATTCATATAATTGATATTTTTTATTGTTTAATGTTTTAATATATTAATTAATATATTATATACTATATTAATATTATAATAATAATATAATAATATAATATATAATTAATATATTATTTTGCTAGTATATATATTATATATAAATTAATTAATATTATAATATAAAAATTAATATTATGTAATATATTAATAACTGTATTATTCAATCATCATAAAAAAAATAAAAAATCCAACAACAATTTTATAGTCTATAATTGATTTTTTATTTAATAGCAAAGCATTCAAGATGCACATTTAATTTTAAATTTTAATTAATTAATGTGCATCTTGGTGCTAGATATATAATATATTATCTAATTATAAAGTAATAGAAAAGCACAAGCCCAAAACATGAGAAATCTACTTACAAAATGAATACAATTAACCATTCCATAAACAAGGGTAAAAAGTGCACAACTTTTACTTTTATTTTTGTCTTATATCAAGTGTTTTAAGTATATTGTTCTTGTACATTTATTTTTAAATTTTAATTAATTAATGTGCATCTTGGTGCTAGATATATAATATATTCTCTAATTATAAAGTAATAGAAAAGCACAAGACAAATCTACTTACAAAATGAATACAATTAACCATTCCGTAAACAAGGGTAAAAAGTGCAGAACTTTTACACTTATTTTTTTCTTATATCAAGTGTTTTAAGTATATTGTTCTTGTACATGTTTTTTCTATAGATTTGACATTTTCATTTATTAGTTCAATTGGAATAGTACATGTTTTTCTATTGATTTGACATTTTCATTTATTAGTTCAATTGAAATACTAGTACATATTTTTATATTGATTTGACATTTTTATTAGTTTCTAATGGAATCCCAAGATATCCATTGGATGCAATTTCTTTTTTATTTATTTAGCCAATCATCATAAAGAATTAAAAAAGATGAGCAAAAATTTTATAATCTATAATTAATTTTCCTATTTAATAATTTAAAAATGTCATTATCTATTTTCCTATTAATTTATATTGAGAATTGTCAATACATAATACATAAATGAAATAATTATTTATATTACATTTTCAATGCATTAAATTCTTGTGATAAAATTTCAGCTATATCAATAATGTAAGTCTTATTCAAACATTAATTTGAGGCTCAAATTTCAAACTCTATTATTTTTTTCTACATTGACCATTATTATAGTCATCATAATAGTCTTTTTGTATTGTGATGTGGCAAAATAAATTAATATACAAATTAGTTGTGCCTTCAATAAATTTTTTCTATAAAATTACATTATTGACTTTTAAATTATTATTTAAGAAAAAAGACTTACATGAAATATATTTATTTTGCAAAAAATGATTCACACTTATTGAAATGGGGTAATATAGTAATGTGTTCCTTAATTGCAAAACACAAGCCCAAAACATGAGAAAACAACTTACAAGTTTAAATGAATTTTGAATTAATGAACCCAATTCACCCTTCCATAAGCAAGAGTAAAATTGTGCATGGATTTTACTTTTTCTTTTGTCTTATATCACTTTGCATAAGTGTTTTAAGTATATTGTTTTGTACATGTTTTTATATTGAATTGATATTTTCATTTATTAGTTCTTGTCAAAATATTAATCATCATAAATAATTTTTAAAAAATCAGCAACAATTTTATGGTATATAATAGCTTTTTTTAAATAAATAAAAAATTATTTATCTATTTTCCTTTTGATTTATATTGAGAATTGTGAGTTCATAAATGAAATTATTATTTACATTAATTTCCAATTTCAACTTTATTATTTTTTCTTATTGCTTGAATGACATTGACCACCATTACGCCTTCAATAAAATTCTATTTTATAAAATTACAATGTTGACTTTTAAATTGTTAATTTTTTTAAAAGAATCTTACACTAAATATACTTATTATATGTTTACAAAAATTGATTAATACTTATTGAAATAATGTACTATATAATTGTAAGATTTGATGAAAAACAAATCTATTAAGCCCAAGAAACCTGCATGCAAAAACCTGTGACAAGGAAGAAATCTGTAGGAAACAAAACAAGGGTTTTGCTCTGACAATATGAAGAGTTTGTATTATCAGACTGAAAAAAGAACATCAAGAAGTGAATACAATACAAGAGATCAATCCTTATAAAAGGAGATCAAAATGGAAAGGAAAACCTAACCCTAAGGTGAGTGCATTTAATAATTAATATTAATTATTAAATGACTAATATATGTGCATAAAGTGAAGTCTTAAGAGGAGAGTAAAGTTAATTAATTACTTTAATCTAACACCCCCCCTTAAGATGAGCTACAATGCAGCTACAAACAATGCAAAGGAAAGCAAAGGAACTACAATGCAACTGTGGGTCCCGGCAACATGGCCTGATCAGGTACCCAAATACAACAAAATCTCTATAAAGCGGAGTAAAGAAGAAAACCCAGTGGGAAAAAACTCCTCTCCAAAAAGAGATAAAGAAACATGCTGAAAAGAAAACATGAAGGAAGGCCTCACTGAGACCCCCCAAGGACAACTTCCTTCACTCCCATAGCGGAGTTTAACTCATATATACGATGCCAAAGGTTTAGTGAAGATGCCCACCTCGCCTCAGAGGAATGTACCTAAGATGAGAGAACCATCCTGAATCAACTACCTGATGAAGTGCATGTGGATTTCAATGTGCTTTGTCCGCTGATGCTCCACTGGGTTGCGAGAAATGTGAATGGCACTCTGATTGTCACACCAAATAATAGTGGGACTATCTGGAGGAAACCCAAACTCTGTCATCAACTGCCGAAGCCATAAAACCTCCTGACTAGCTAACACTGTTGCACGGTACTCAGCTTCTATAGATGATAATGCACAGCGCATCGCTCTTGCAAGACCAAGCGTGATAGGACTGCAATCCAAGGAAAAAAACAAAGTATGATCTCCTCAACGCTGACATCAAACAAACACCTGAGTCGTTGAAGCTTTACGATGTGAGGGGATCCTGAAGTGTAGTGAATTCCATAATGAGTAGTGCCCTGAATGTACCTCAAAATAAGTTTGGCTACTTGCCAATGGCTCTCATGAGGATCATGGGAGAATCGAGAGACAAGGCCAACCGCAAAGGAAAGATCAGACAAGAATGTGTCGCATAAATAAACTCCATGTACCTAACCGCCTCAGATAGCGGGCTCCACCGGGCGAGAACAAGTGGAAGACAAAAAAACACCTAACTAAAATGGAGTGGGGGCAGATTTGCAATCAAGCATGCCAAATCACTGAAGCATATCAAGAGCATACTTCTCCTGAAATATGGAAATCCCATCCGGATCAATAATAATAACTCTAAAGTGTAACTGGCCGCGGCAAACCCTGCAGAACAATAATACATAAAGCTTACCAATTTTTTTAAAATAAAGGAAGTAACATGTAATAACATTAAACCATAAACGCATAGTATAACACATAACATTAATACACTTGGTTCTCTGTGGCACGCGAGGTTACATTGCAATCCACAAAACATAATAAAGGTAATGAAACTAACATAACCATTTAATTTATGAAAACCATATACAATGATACAACTGATAGCCGTGATGCGAGTATGACAACATCGCACAATTACATCCATGATAACTCTTTTAACATGATCCAATTCAAACCTAACTATTACATCATAATAATATTACATTACAATTTTCTTTGATACATGAATTACATTGAATTTCCCAACATGGGGATTGAAACAAAATAAAGGAACATGAAGTACAACTGATCACTGGAACATCTGCACTGCGGAAAGTTGAGGAAACAAGACGCTGATGGGGAACCCAATGGGTGCGGAGCACGTTCCACCCAACCATGTGAATTACGAAGTAACTCACCCCCCGTGCTCAGAGGTGACGAGGAAGTGAACCCGACCATGAATGTCAAACTGACTCAACAACATGATACAAAACAAGTACAACTCAAATATGCAATGCACAACCATCGACGTACTCAAATCACATAACAAGTTAAACCAAGAACTCATCACGATAACATGAAGTAATATCACTTAACAATCACGAATCAAACTCACAAGAATTCAAAGAACATCACAAAGAGATAACATCCAGAGGTAACAATAACAAAGCACAAGGGTTTCAAGTGGAGAGTGTCATCGCATAGCTCTCATGGGATTTCCTGGCCCTTCCTCCAACTGAGGCGCCGACACCCATCTATGGATCTCCTGGCCCTTCCTCCTCACTGAGGCGCCGACACCATAGGGTAGCTAATGCGGAGCCAATAGTCTCTCATGAGGACGAGACTCTGACTTTGCCGACCACGGCCTTCTCAGTCTATCACTAGTCTAAGGTAGCCCTAATGCATAGCCGAGGAATCCAAAGTTTTTATTATCTTGTATTTTTAAAACTACCCAACCCCCCCTAGGTCTATTATTTAGGTTATCACTTGTTTACTACTCTTTCGAGGGTTATCCTGGCCCTTCCTCATCTGAGGCGCCGGCGCCCACGAAGAGCCACTCTCCCCCTCTGACCCCCTAACATATCTCAAAACAGGTAAGGGTTGGATTAACACATATAAGTCATAAAACCACAATCCAAAACACGAGGCATTACCCATCTCGCAACTGCACATAAGCAACAACCTTACAAACCCATCCAACCCTTCCTAACCTAACACCAATAATGCTCGACAGCATAAACAAGAGCAAATAACACTTAAAATCACAAGCCTCTGGAAACAGAATTTCACAGACCAATATGGTTCCCACATCGACGACATCGAACGAGAACATTATAACCATGAAAAGAAAACTCACATCACAATCACAAGGTTGTACTAATACGTTTGTTTCCAATCTCGTTGATATAAAATTAAAACCAATTCCCTCAACAAAGTTTACAATCACAATCAAAGACTGAAATATTGTCTTTCTTATTTGTTTTATCCAAATCATAAATTATTCAATGCCCAGTTTAAAATAATTAAAATTTACTTAATTATAACTAAAATTAAACATTTTAATACAATGCACAACTACATTCCTAAATCGTAATGAAATTACATTACAATTAATTAATTAAAATTTCATTTAAATATATATAATTTTAATCTAATTATGATTTTATTTTATTATCTAAATAAAATACATCATAATTTTATTTATACAAAATAAAAATAACCACATATCCAATAAATAAGTTTAATATATATATATATACATATATATGAATATATATATATATATATATATTTATATATATATATTTAAAATATATATAAAAATAAAATAAAATATAAAAAATAAATTTAAAAACAATGCAAAGTCATTACCATGGCCGTCGGCCCTTATGGCCGGCCGCGGGCTGTACGCAACGTACAGTGCGCATCCTTAAAGGCTACTATGTACGCAGCAGTCTTTATGACTGCTGACTACGCAACACACGGCAGGAGGAAGGTGGAGGGTACGGCTTCGGTCGTCCCTTCACCGCCCCTCCAAATTTAAAATTTTATTTTATTTTTTTTCTTTATATTAAACATATAAAGTTCGATATAAAACATTTGGTTTTTTTTAATATAAACACAGTAATCCCATTTTTTTAACAGGGTATTAAAATTTTATAAAAATTATTCTCTGTCGGTGTACGGCCAACGCACGGGAAACAAAAATACCAGGGGTAGTTTAAAATATTAATATATGTAGCAGAGATATATAGATATATATATATATATATCTATATATATATTAAAATAACAGAGATATATATATATTTAACAGAGATATGTTAAAATAACAGAGATAAATATATAACAGAGACATATATATAACAAAAATAACAGAGGGTAAATATAAATAATATAAAAGAAGAATCTACAGAATAATGAATCGATTCAGCCATATACAGATGTACCCAAAACTTTTAAAATCATTATTTCTAACAAGGATATTGTTTTCTTTAAATCCTATTTTGATAAATGATATGTTTCAGAAGATCTGGGTTTTGATTTGACAAAATTTGAATAGTATTATTTCTATGAACTTCTTTGTTTTCTAATCTAACATTTTCCTCTGGTTTCAGTTTTCAACAGAAGTTCTCTATGCTCACCAAAAATTATTTTAACAAGATTTATTTTTCTTTTCAGAAACAAACAAAAGGGTATGAAAAGAGAACAACGAGAGGAACCTGGAGTCCAATGCAAATTTGAAGATGCCTGCTTGACTCTGATGCTCTCGAATCTGATTTCAATCCTTAGTCCAGAACGAACTCCACCTTCACTTGAGCACTTCAACTTTCTGTTCTTCTGTGTGTGTGTGTGTTTCTCAAAATTTCATGATTAAATAAAATATATTCCTCCTCTCTCCCCAAAGCTCTCCAAAAAAAATCACAGAAAAAAGAAAAACAATTCTTTTAAAACAAGCTTTTTTCCCAACTCTCAAATCCTATTGGCTCACACTGTCTTTTTAATTCTTTTGATTTATTTTATTGCTTTAATTCCTGTTTTTCAACTTTTCTTGCAACTCACATTACAAATTTATTTAAAATAGTTTATTCTCATAATTATCCACCTCCAATTTATTTAATTAAAATAATTAAGCATATTTAATATTTAATTATTATTCAATTGCAATATATGATTTTCAAAAATAATTAAAATAATTAATCTATTTCAATCATTAAGATAAATCATAATTATAAATGCCCTCATAAATAAAATGAGACAAAACACATAACACAACAGGCAAAAACGACAATTACACAACATCAACTATACCAAACAGATGAGACGACCTGACATCATGGTACAGAAGGACTTCATCGTCACCTCTGTATCAACATTTATCCGTTGGGTTATTTGGTGCTCGCCCTGTCCTGCCGAAGCAGGTGGAATCGAGACTTATACCTGCAATCCTGCATACAAACGAAGTTGTGTACATGTGCATATATACATATATATCAAAGCATTAAATCAAGATACTGCATTGTGAGAAGGAATTGCAACATAACAGGGCACTCGCGAACGAGTGATGCTATATTGTCCTTCGTCACACTTATTCTAACAATTAAAGCATAATCAATGAATTACATTTCTAACTAACAATCATCTCATAGCATATTAAATTAAAACAGTGCATCATATCATAATTCAGAAAATTAACTGATATAATCAACCATGTCCTATAAGGTAATCATGTCCAAAATGAAATAACAGCATCAACTAGCTTCTAACCAACCATATCAAAAATAACAGTATCATCATAGTATCTGACTAGCCACATCAAACAATAACAGTATCATCATAGTATCTGAGCATCAAAACAAAAACATAACACCACTGAGTCCAACTAGCAACCAGGAGGGTTATTACATAAAGACCCAGAAAGAAGTGCAGGAGACCAAGATCTGTCATCTCAAACTGCTCCATCAAAGCTCTCTGAACACTCTGAATCATGGAGGATGAGCTACCTGTAAGGATGAGATCATCTACATATAGCACAAGAATCAAAAGATCACCCTCCTGACGCTGAATATACACTGTGTGATCAGAATGACAGTGTGTGAAGTGAGAGGAAAGCAAGAAAGAGTCCATCTTCTCATACCAAGCCTGAGGGGCTTGTTTGAGACCATACAATGAACGCCGAAGTCTGCAAACCAAAGAAGTGTCCTGCACAAATCCCTGAGGCTGATCCATATAGATCTCCTCATGTAGGTCTCCATGCAAGAAGGCACTCTTCACATCCATCTGAAACACTGTCCATCCCTATGAAGCTGCAAGTGAAAGTACAAGGCGTATAGAGTTCATCTTGGCGACAGGAGCAAAGGTCTCAGAGTAGTCAATACCCTCTACCTGAGAAAACCCCTTCGCAACAAGACATGCCTTATACTTATCAATAGAACCATCTGCAACATACTTGGTACGGTACACCCACTTGCACCGAACCAACTTTCTTCCCTTAGGAAGAGGACAAAGATCCCAAGTATGATTCTTCGTCAAAGAAGAATACTCCTCATCCATGGCCCTATCCCACTCAAGGTGACCTGTTGCCTCTGAAATTTTTTTGAGGATCATCTGAAATGGCATGACTCAAAAGACTAGAACCAGATGTCTGAGCATGAGTACAATGAGTATCTGAAGGATCACCTGCCAAAGAACTAGCTGCATCAACAGTGACACGGGCCCACCTAGGAAAAGACAGAGCAACTGGTGGTGGTGGAGATGGTGGATCATCATCTACATCATCCTCGAGAGATAAGTAATCCTAAAGAGATGAAGAGGGAGGAGTAGGAAATGAGGGAGAAGTTGGTGATGGAGAATCCATCTGAGGATAGCGCTCATCAAACTGGACATCCCGGCGAAACAAGACCTCTCTGAAATCAGGATCAAACAACCTGTATGCCTTAACATCCTCATAGTAGCCAACAAATATGAGTGGTTGACTCTTCCTCTCCATGGATTTCCGCTGAGCATTAGGAATAAATGCCCAAGCCTCACTACCAAAAACTCGAAATGTAGAAACATCAGGCTTGACATGGGTCCAAGCCTCCTCAAGAGTCATATCTCGCAATGCCTTATGAGGCATCCGATTCTGAATATAATTGGCACAATTGACTGCCTCAGCCCAAAATGAAGAACTCATAGCTCGAGACTGTATCATACAATTTGCCATCTCCCGTACGGTTATGTTCTTTCTCTCAGCAACACCATTCTGCCAAGGGGTGTAAGGAACTGTAAACTGATGTTGTAAACCATGCTCAGTGCAAAAATCTCTGAAAGCCTGATTAACATATTCCCCCCCATTATCTGTGCGTATCCTCCTGATAGAAAGTCCAGATTGCTTCTCCACAAATGTCTTAAAAGTCCTGAATGAGTCAAAGACATCAGACTTGTACTTAAGAAAGTACACCCATGTACGTCTGGAGAAGTCATCAATAAAAGTGAACACATAGCGGGCCCCTAAAAAGGAAGGAGTTGGAAAGGACATAAGATCACTATGTACCAACTCTAGGGCTGCCCTAGCACGAGTGGCTCGACCCTTAGGAAACGGATCGCGATGATGTTTGCCAAGGACACATCCACGACATACACCATCAGTACAAGAAATCTGTGGAAGCCCAATCACAAGTGCCTGAGTACTCATCTGCTGTAGATATCTATAATTGACATGGCCAAAATGCTCATGCCAAAGTCTACTCACTGAATCTGCATGTGCTATAAGAGAGGAACCAATAGTTTCTGAACTCTCAAAGCCATCAAATCTGTATAAGTGTGATGCAGAATCCACACTCCCAGTAGCCACAACCAAGTCAGGATCATGAAGGTCTCGAATACCCACATCATGTGGTGAGAACTCAACTGTCTTACCAGAGCCAGAGTGGCAAATCTGATAAACGGATAGAAGGTTTGTCAAAATGTCAGGAACCAGAAGCACATCCTATAGACAACCACCATCCAATGAAATAGTACCGGAACCCTAAACTGAAAGTTATGCTGAGTCACCCACTACAATATGTCTAGTGCCTGTAGGGGCAAGAGCGGTGACCAAATCCTCTGTGTGTGTCATATGGTGAGAGGCACCAGAATCTAGAATCCAAGTGGATTCTGAGGACAATGCTCGTGTAGAAAGAGCATGAACTTTCCCTGTGGGCTGTGAAGGAGGCTGAGGTGCACTGATATTATGCTGCTGCATGGCTTCCTCCAAAGCCTCTAAATGTTTCCAACACCTGGAAACTGGATGTCCTTCCTTGCCATAAAAACTGCAAGGATCACCAGATTTCTTCTTAGTCTTGGAGGAAGACTCACCAGACTTCGAAGATTTTCCCTATTTAGAATTGGACTGTGGTTTTGAATCAAACTTAGGTGGTAGCTTGGAGGGATTCTCACTAGCCCCTGAATCTTTCTTAGGCTTTGGTTTTTGCTTCTGTTTTCCTCTGGAGGACTAGGCTACCAATGCTTGGTTCTGTGAACCTGAAAGTGAATCCAACTGCTTGAGCTTGGCTTGCTCATGAGTCAGACGATCACAAAAGACCTCAAAAGAAGGCATGACATGTCGAGCACCCAAGGCATCCATGGTGGAATGGAAGGTCGAAGAGAAGATCTGAAATGGACCCCGAAGCTTGGAGAGAATTAGGAAGATGCACTCTGTATCAGTCTTAACTTTTCCACAACCCTGAAAGATAGATCTTTACTGTTTGAACTTCATCAAAAAGTCCTCAATGGAGGGAAATGAATCAGGTACCAAAGAAGTTAACTCGGCCTCAAGCTACAAAGCTTTGAACTGATTGACAGTACCAAAAAGTCCATCAAACTTGGTCCAAATGGCTCGAGGAGTGAGACAACCCTCAAGATGAAACAAGAGACTGTCGAAAATGTGTAAAGCCATCAATCCCATAGTCTGATCCATATTGTTCCTAGGCTGCATAACCTCAAAGGCGCGAGTCAACTGAGGTTGAACCTCATCCAAACAAGACCATAACCCTCGAGACTGGAGTAGAGTCATCATGCGACCCTTCCAAGTGTGATAATTATGCGGTGTGAGAGGTTCAATAGATCTGTCGGCCATCCTGTGAACTGTGCCTCAACTACTCTGAATTTTTTTATTATTATTTAGTGGTTTTTCAGAACTAGACAAAAGATGCAGAAGGGGTTTGTTTGTTTTGTTTTGGTGTTTGTAGATTTTGGTTTTCTAATGTAAATGACAGAAAGCAAGAAAAAACACCCCCCCACAATGCAAAAATCCATTCCCCAGTACAAACTGAAAGCCAGGAAAACAATAGAAAGCAGTAGATGATTGAGACAAATCTCTGTGTACCTGAAGAATTTACTGATGAAATAGACTGTAGATCTGGATAGCAATCGCAGGTAAAAAAACTCTCAAGTCAAAGTACAGCGTCCGCGGGGGTTTGGAGTTCTTCCTTTTCAGATCTGCCAATGCAGACATCAGCTCATGCACGACGTTTAGAGGAATAAGGTGCAAGACTAGTAAACGATACTAGGAAGGACACCACTGTGAACAACACAGAGGACACCCAAAAAAAATGCCAGATCTGATGCATGCGCTTGTAAAAAACGCTAAATTTTTTTTGATTTTCCTTGCCCAACGATATTTTTTGTTTCTTTTTTTAGCGTTTTTTACAAGCGCATGCATTAGATCTAAAAACTACACCTAGAACCTCTCAAATTAGCTGAAGAATCCCAAATTTCTTCTGTCAAACCCTTGCTCCCTTTTTTCTTCAAACATGAACAAGCTATAGCAGATCCAACTCTGATACCATGTAAGATTTGATGAAAAACAAATCTATTAAGCCCAAGAAACCTGCATGCAAAAACCTGTCACAAGGAAGAAATCTGTAGGAAACAAAACAAGGGTTTTTCTCTGACAATATGAAGAGTTTATTATCAAAGAAAAAATGAATCAAGAAGAGAATACAATACAAGAGATCAATCCTTATAAAGGAGATCAACACCGAAAGGAAAACCTAACCCTAAGGTGAGTGCATTTAATAATTAATATTTAATTATTAAATGACTAATATGTGTGCATAAAGTGAAATCTTAAGAGGAGAGTAAAGTTAATTAATTACTTTACTCTAACACAAATACAATTGGAAATATATGATAAGGAAAAGGAAAAATCAACCCTTATCTAAAAAGGTAGACAAGTCTTGTAAAGAACATATAATGACAAGGTAGAATAATAATTTCACTACCATACCTTAATGGTAATTGTTATCACCTAGAAATGCACCTTACGCACAGTGATGGAGACTGAGCTTTCTAGTGAAACATGGGATCATTTCAAGACTGTGGGTCACCTGAAGTTGAAATGAACCTTCGGAGAAGGCCGGCTTCCTTGTTGGGTAATCACCTAAACTACTAATTTTTTAAGGAAAAGGGAGAAGAAGAATGCTTTAAAATTAAAACTAAACCCTATGGTGATACACCGAACTGAGAAGAGCAATGGGATACTTAGGTTACACTTGAATAATGGTGATGGACATGGGACTGCACAACTAGATTCTATAGATTACGCATACAAACAGGTTTGACATGCACATACTTTCAAGAAGGAAAAGCAGATTCTCACAAATTAAAAGCGCATGTGCAAAATTGAGTAAACATAGTTTGTAACCTACATGACACTACTTTTGCAAAGAGAGGCATGCTAACATGAAAAAAAGCTATAAGGAAAAGAAAGATTTCACTAAGTAGCTCAATGAATCACTTAAAAAAAATGCACGATACTTCACAAGAATCAGAAGGCAAAAATGAACCATCAATGGTAACCAAGGTAGATTCTATATAACATGCTCCAAGTTGAGTTACATAAGTTTTCTAATCTGAGAGAGGACTGCAAAAAGTCACAGACTTCAGAAAAACATCTAGAGAACTCTTTTACAAGAAGGCGAAAATGCCTTATATACAAAAGATGTCGGCCCCTCTGGGCTTACAAAAAATATCTGACTCTAGAAAGATCTGCCTTTAGATATTTTTCCTGAAATTAATGTTGCATTCCTGCGTGTCTTTGTTGTCCATGTTGGTGAAGAGTCATTCCTCAGAGAAGCCTTTAGATCTTTTGTAGTTACCAAACACATTTACTTCTGGTCCTTGTGTCCTCCTTGAACCTCTTCGGCTGAGCTGCTTTGAATGCTCCTGGGCTCAGAACAGATCCACGTTGTTTTCACTCTGTTGACCTTCTTCGCAAGGGGGAGTCAAATAGTCAAGTTGTCAATGGTTCGTCTTTGGCTTCTTCAGATTGGTTGATCAGATGCCACATATATTCTTCGGGCGGTCAAAATCTCTCTCTGCGGAATCGCATGTCGGTGAGACACTAATCGTGTCTCCCCGATGCGATTACACCTTCTTGCAATTATCGACATAGCTTGAAACCGTCGATGAGAGTTCATAGCGAGCCCAAAAGTCATACCCCCCCTTTACTATCGGCAGGACCTCATACTGTTGCTGAGACATCATGGCGACTTTGCTCTCCTTTTTCTTGAGCTCACATCCTTTCGCTTCGGCAAGACTCTCCCCATTCAGCCAAACCTTTTGTCGAAGCTATCATCTCTCGGTGAGACCTTTCACCGAGCTCCCTTTCTTTCGGCGATGATTTTACTTTCTCTTCAGTCGGGGAGAGCACCCTCATCAGCAGGACCTCATGTCGAGCACAAAATTTTGGTGGGGCCTCCTTTCTGTCGGCAGGACATCACATGGTTGGGGAGACATTATAGCGAAGGGGGAACCCTTTAGCGAAACCTCTAATAGTCAGGGAGATATCTCCCCGAAACAAATCCGTCTCGCCGAACTCAAATTTCATATCGGTGAGACCCTCGAGCTTCGGCCAGACCTCTTGGCGCACATCCTTCTTCTCCCCAAAGGGACACCCTGTCGATGAGACTTCACCTAGTCGTCAAGACCTTCCGCCGAATGCAAACTTGCTTTTCTGATGTCGTTTCATTCATTGAGACTTAGATGGATCGACAAGACTTATGTCGATATTACCTCATGTCAGCGAGACCTTTTCGGTCGGTGAGACTTCAAGACCTCATACTGATAGAACCTTTTTGTGCTTTGTCGGCGAGACCAAATGCACTCGCCAAGACATCTCTCCAATGTAAAATTTTCTCACCGAATGCATATCCTTATCGATGGCCGGAAAGACACGAAGCGCTCGGCAAGACCACACATTGAAGACACAACTCTTGTCGAAGTGTTTGCTCGATCCGCGCCAGTCGGTGAGACATGAAAAATTCGCTGAGACTTCACCCCGAAGAAAAATCTCCCGCCGATATGTGTATCCCTCTGCCGCCGGTCGGTGAGACATAAAGTTCTCACTAATACCTTTCTCCGAAGGAGATCTTTGTGCCAATGGGGAAACTCTTAGTTGCCGAGACAATGATTAATGTCTTGCCGATAGGTACCTGCATATGAAGTCCAATCGCTGTGACACCCCTAAGGTCTTGCTGACTCTTGCCTTAAAGGATTTCTTTGCCAAAACTGATTGAGGCATGCCTTTCAACTGAGCTCCTTGTGAAACGTCATCACATGCATGACCTAACCCTCGATGCAAATGTCCCATTTGGCCCCTATGAACATCTAAAACAAAAATTGTCCTGCCTGAGGAGCCCGTAGGTGAAAATCGGGGAACAATAATCAAGAATAATAATAATTTGTAAAAAGCGTGTATGAGGCTAGATATTGAAATCATTTGTTCCCTCTTAATTAGAATGCAATAATTGTGTGTCACTCTTTATATCTATATTATTAGAATGTAAGAATTTATTGAACTTATTGGTACATACACTTTATGCTCTAAAATATTTCATGTGCCTTGTCAATTTTTTGCTCATGAACCTCTAACTCCATTGTGGATGGTCATACATGGTAGGATGTGTCAATAAATGTCTTAGATGGGAACCCAAGACATGTTTAGAAAGAACTATGCAATTTAGAACTATGAATAACTACAATGAAGTAATGTTGTAAGTAGGGGATGTTATCATCCTAAATGTGTGGTTGCACAACATAGTATACATGAAATATATTTACAAGAATGTATTTGACCTCCTCCATTTGTGGGGAAGGTTAGGAGGGATGGTGAGAGATGCTCAAAGGTGTTGTTGCACAACATATGAAATTTTAAACTATATTAAAGGTAAAATTTCAAGGTAACTTTCATTACACTCATATTGTGTAAATAACAAAAAAAATTAATTACATTAATACTATTTTCTAAAATTGGAGGTTGGAAAATAGGTACTAGAATGTTTATATGCATTTTAATTCTTTTGATATGATACTAGTGGATGCAAGGATACTATCAACAACAAGCTAACATACAAAATTTATTTCCCCTACCTACCATATTGACTATACAATTACATCATAGGGAGAGGATAATTACACCAAATAGATGTTTCATTACTATGAGATTATGGTTAGTTTTGGTAGTAGTTAATAAACACACACTCATCTGTGATTTGGGACACCAAGCCACTCTCACACATAATATTGCACAAAAATCCTATTGGCTCTCAAAATCACATGCCCTCTCCTCTACACCATTGGCTTAGCTTTGAGAGTGTCTTTATGATTACATAATGAAATTTTTTCTTTTAATGAGTTCTTTAAAAGACTTTTCTACCTTTTTAGATAAGAATTTCATGTCTCCACCCAATTGATTCTCTTTTTTTTCACTAAGATCTGATTTTTCCTTTTCCTTATCATCTATTTCTAATTGTATTTGTTCCATGGAATTCTTAAGTTCAAGAATCTTTGACTTCATTTGTTCAACTCTACTTATAGCATCATCTCTCACTTTCTTTTCTTGCACAAATTCATATGCAATACAAAACCTCTTGAATTTTTTCACTTTTGCATTATCATTTGCCCCTTGTACATACTACACACACACCTTCCTCAACTTCTCAAGAGCGGAAAGAATATTTTCAGTCAATAAATTATCTATCTCATTCACTTTGTTCTACTTCTTTTCATGTGTTTTAGAGAAGATTCCTTTTTCATTTCATGTATTCTAATACTTGATGCCTCTAGTTCTACATCTCTATTGGCCCATTGCACATAGAGCACATGCTCCTTCCTCAAATTCTCAAGAGCACGAATAATCTCTTAAGTCAATACATTATATATTATCATTCTTCTAAAACATTTTTCACCATCACCCTTTATCATACCAACCCAAAAACATTATCCTTATCCCTCCTTCATCCTATAAATCCATTTTGGGCGCCTATTTCCCACAATCAACCATCACATCTCCCCTCACACTAAGTCCATTTTGGGTCCTTCTATCCCTCCCACCC
>VDFB02165065.1:0-19059 GCA_007258455.2 Sequoia sempervirens | reverse complement strand
TTTCTCCAATTTGACTTTGACCCACGCCCAAGGGAACCCTAAAAGTGACCTCTAAAACACTTTAAACACCTAAACTACCTCATTTTTATTCATTTGTTTTGCAAACAAGCATTTTCATTCCAAGAGGCTGAGTTCTTATTTTTGCTTGTTGGATTGACAAAAGGAGTTGAATATTGATCGTTGAAGCTCCTACAAACGATTGCATTGCCATTCCTACAGATTTGCAAGTGTTCCTTGGCTGCCACAAAGATTGTTGAAGAATATTTTTGCAAAGAGGTAAGTTTTTCTCTTTTTTTTTGAGTTTTTTCATTCTTTTTGTTGTTTTACAAACAGAAACTTTGTTTTTCTTTTCTTTTTTTCTATTCTTCTATGAATGTATGCATTTTGCAAGATTCAAAAGAGCTAGGTTTTAAAAAAATATTATATTTTGTTTTCATTCAAATTTTGAATGTGTTGTTTGCAAAACAAATTGCCACAGGAATCACAATGTCAATGGGTTCTACCTCTGGCTCTGTAGCTAAACCAAACCCAAAGTTCAAAACAAATGCAAATTCTCCTCTATGGAAGTATGTTGAAATGTTAAGGGGGATTCTAGGTGGTGGTGGTTATGTTTGGAAATGCAATGGGTGTATGTTACATATTCTAGTTCATACCATAGGGTGAAAGAACATTTGTGTGGCATAAGTGGAAAAGACTTCTCACTTTGCCCTAGAAAAAAAGATGCCCCTATTCCACCTGAGACAGCTTTGCAAAATAATCGTTAATGTTAGAGCAGCCGCGGTAGTTCCTTCCAGCTCAACACGTGAGAATATAAGTTGAATGATAGCCGATGGCTATTCAACTTATACCTATTGTTTTGTATTATTCACCAAGGCCGACATACATTATTATTGTTTTTTTTTATTAGGGCCGACATAAAAGCATTTTATGCCTCTCTTTAGAAGACATTTAGTTGAGGCCGACATATAATGGATGGATATATATTCGACTTCAAGTTGTTCATCATACACGCACATATTCTTCTTCGATCTCTCTCTGCCAGTCCGTCTCTATCAAGTGCGAACACACAGAAAGAAGCCCATTTTTGTTAAGTGCGAACATAACTGAGAAATCAAGTGCGAATACTTCTGTGAAGCACGTCATTGTCAGGTGCATACATGATAAGCGAAGCTCGTCATTATCAAGGGCAATCAGATTACAGTGAAGAGCGATCTGATCAAATACGAATCACATTAAGAGCAATCAGATCTGTGTTAGCTGCGGTCACTTCATGGTGCGGACTATGTAAAAGAACAGTGAGAATTCTTCTGGAATCCGAGTGTGCATAATCAGATCTACATTCTATTCCCAGGTGTGATCCAGAACATGATATCATATCTGTCATTCTTATTGCTTGGTATCAGCAATCGGTCTTGAGTTAGACCTTATTGTGAATTGTAAAATTGTCACTATTGCATCAAATATAAGAGAGATCTTTGTTGCTGGGTTTTTCTCCCTCAAGAGGAGGGTTTTCCCAGGGTACATGCTGTGTCATTTTGTCTGTTTTTGATTTAATTTTCTGTGCATTTACTTCTGATCACATAATTTAACATGGTATCAGAGCGGGTTTGAGGATCGTGATCAGTTTATTGCACTCAGATTATTACTTTCAGCTTGTCAAGATGGTGTATGATCTGAAGTTCGAAGGTCCATGCAATTCCATGTCTCATTCAGCGCTATCAAGCTGTATACCTTCCAACTCCAGCACCTGGATAATCGACAGTGGTGCCTCCCGCCACATAACTGGATTCAAGGGACACTTATCCAATTTGGTGGAAAAGGAATCTGCTGATCAAGTCATCATTGGAGATGATGCCACCTACTCTGTAAAGGGAATTGGAACCTCCACACTTCACTTGGATTCTGGCATATCGCTTCAATTGGGTAATGTTCTTTATGTTCCCGGAATCAAGCGTAATCTTATTTCTATTTCAGCTTTGGAAGATAAAGGATATCAAGTTGCCTTCTCCAAAGGCAAAGTTCTAGTGTGGTTGCAGAACTCTAACTTCAAGGATGCTCAAGTAATTGGAGTAAGACATGATAACCTCTACAAGGTCTGCTCACTTCCTCTTCAAGCATTGGTTCATGACTCTACCAGCCTTTGTGATCTTTGGCATCGGAGATTGGCTCACCTGCACTTTCGAGCTCTACCCATCATGGAGAAGTTGGTGACGGGCCTTCCCAAATTCAACCCGGAACACGAAGGTACATGCAAAGGCTGCGCATTAGGTAAGAACATAAAAGCCCCCTTTCATAGTAGAGAAAATAGATCTAAGTGTATTTTAGACCTAATTCATTCTGATTTATGTGGTCCTATGTCTGTTCCTTCTTCAAGTGGTTTTTTGTATTATATTCTCTTTATTGATGATCACTCTAGGAAGACTTGGATTTATTTTTTGAAATCTAAAGAATCTGAGGAAGTTCTAGATAGGTTTAAAGAGTTTAAAGCTTTAGTAGAAAATCTTTCTGGTAAACGAATTAAGGTTCTTAGATCTGACAATGGTGGAGAATACACCTCCAGTAGTTTTCGAAACTTTTGTACTGATGCAGGAATTAAGAGGGAGCTTTGTGTTCCCTATAATCCACAACAAAATGGTGTTGCCGAAAGAAAGAACAGGACAATTGTGGAAGCAGCAAAGGCCATGATTCATGATCAAGATTTGCAAACCTTCCTATGGGCAGAAGCTTCTAGGACAGCAGTATATGTTCAGAACAGATGCCCTCATAAGATCCTGGAGAATATGACTCCAGAAGAAGCCTTTTCAGGGAAGAACCCTGAAGTCAGCCATTTGAGGATCTTCGGTTGTCCTGTCTATATTCATGTTCCCAAAGAAAAGAGAACCAAACTGGAGCCTTCTGGCAAGAAGGGAATCTTTGTGGGCTACAGTGAGACTTCAAAAGCTTACAGAATTTACATTCCAGGTCAGAAGTCGATAGAGATCAGTAGGGATGTCACATTCGAGGAAGATGTTGCATTCAGGAGATCCAGAGGGATTCATATGGAGATTGATAATGAGGAGTCTCCTCAGGACATGGAGGTTGACCATACTCCTGAGATTCAGAGGGAGACAATGGAACCAAAGGAAGATCTTGATCCAGTTGAACCCTTGGAACCTACTGATGGGCCTACAGATATTGCTATTGGGAGGAAGAGACCTCTATGGGCCAGTCGCACTATGCAAGAGGCTGAAAACTTTGCAGCTCCTAGAGGCACATTCAGAGAAAGCAAAAGGCCACATAAGTTCTCCAGCTATGTTGCCTTAATGTGTCAGTTTATAGAATCCGAGCCTTCCTGTTTTGAGGAAGCATCCAGTCTTCAAGTCTGGAGAGATGCTATGTCAGAGGAGTATCAGTCAATTCTCAAGAACGATGTTTGGGATATCGTTCCTAGACCCAAGGGCAAGTCAGTGGTATCTTCTAAATGGCTATTCAAGATTAAACATGCTGCAGATGGAAGCATTGAGAAGCACAAGGCAAGATTTGTGGCTCGAGGGTTCTCTCAGAAAGAGGGAGTTGACTATGATGAGACCTTTGCTCCTGTTGCTCGATACACTTCTATCCGAACCATCATTGCTATTGCTGCATCTAGAGGATGGAAGATTCATCAGATGGATGTGAAGACAGCTTTTCTCAATGGAGTAATTGAGGAAGAGGTTTACATAGAGCAACCTGATGGATTTGAGATTCATGGGAAGGAGTCACACGTTTGCAAGTTGAAGAAGGCCTTGTAGGGTCTTAAGCAGGCTCCTCGTGCATGGTACGAAAGGATTGATCAGTATCTATCAAGCCTGGGTTTCTTGAAGAATGATGCTGATTCAAATCTCTACTTCAAGGTAATCAATGGTGATGCATTAATTTTGGTTCTATATGTTGATGATCTAATCCTCACTGGAGAAGATCACCTGATTCTTGAATGTAAGAAGGACTTAACTTCTGAATTTGAGATGAAGGACCTTGGGCTCATGCATTACTTCCTTGGTTTAGAAGTCTGGCAGAGGCCAGACGGTATGATTTTAAATCAAGGGAAGTACACCATTGACATACTTAAGAGATTTGGCATGATGGATTGCAAATCAATGTCTACTCCCATGGAGACCAATCTTCATAAACTGAAGGAGGCTGCAGCTAGTTCAGATTTGGTGGATCCTACATTGTACAGACAGCTGATTGGATCCTTGATGTATCTAGTTAACACTAGACCTGATATTTGCTATGCAGTGAGTGCACTTAGCCAGTTTATGTGTGATCCGAGACAGATACATCTTGTTGCAGCCAAACATATCCTGAGATACTTGCGTGGCACAGTTGGATATGGGTTGAAGTATACTACAGATGCAGACTTAGAGTTGCTTGGTTTCACTGATTCTGATTGGGCAGGCTGTGTTACAGATTGGAAGAGCACCTCTGGCTGTTGCTTCAGTTTGGGTTCTGCTATGATCTCCTGGTGCAGCAGGAAGCAGTCCTCTGTTGCATTGAGTACAGCAGAGGCCGAGTATATTGCAGCTTGCATGGCAACTCGAGAAGCAGTGTGGCTTCGTAAGCTCCTTGCAGGATTGTTTGGACAATCAATGGAGCCCACCATTATTCATTGTGATAATCAGAGTTGTGTAAAACTCTCTGTCAATCCTGTGTTTCATGACAGAACCAAGCATGTTGAGATCAAGTACCACTATATCAGAGATATGGTACTGCGGAAGGCTGTACAACTGAGGTACATTAGCACTGATGAACAGATATTCTCACCAAGCCTCTCGCCAGGATAAAGTTTGTATACTTCCGAGATAAGCTTGGTATAGTGGAGAATCCGTCTTTGACCGGTATGAGTCTCAGTATCAGTGAGCCTTGCTTAATGAGTTCTTCTCTGTGAGAGAAGTTCGAGGTGAAATCCCTCGTTAATGCACTTTCTTCTGTGACGGAAGAATTTGAGGTGAAAGCCCTCGTTTCCACCCTCTGAGAGAGTCATGGTGGATGTCATGTGTGCGACTCCATGACATATCTTGTACTTGTGTTTCACCCTCTGAGAGAGTCATGGTGAAAGTCACTTGAGGTGACAACATCACGCAAGTGATGAACACTTGTACTTACTATTGCATCTTCTTCTGTGACGGAAGAATTTGAGGTGAAAGCCCTCGGTTCCACCCTCTGAGAGAGTCATGGTGGATGTCATGTGTGTGACTCCATGACAACATCACGTGAGGGAGTCCGTGATGATCTTTCTGTGCTTGTGTTTCACCCTCTGGGAGAGCCATGGTGAAAGTCATCACGCAAGTGATGAACACTAGCACTTAACCATGTGATGGTTGATATCACATTGAGGTGATATATCTCTCTTTATATCTGATTGCAGGCAATGGTGGCAGATGAACCTCATATGGAGATAATATGTTCTATGCAGCTGGAAGTTCTCTCCCTAGCTGAGAGGGAGTGTTAATGTTAGAGCAGCCGCGGTAGTTCCTTCCAGCTCAACACGTGAGAATATAAGTTGAATGATAGCCGATGGCTATTCAACTTATACCTATTGTTTTGTATTATTCACCAAGGCCGACATACATTATTATTGTTTTTTTTAGGGCCGACATAAAAGCATTTTATGCCTCTCTTTAGAAGACATTTAGTTGAGGCCGACATATAATGGATGGATATATATTCGACTTCGAGTTGTTCATCATACACACATATATTTTCTTCTTCGATCTCTCTCTGCCAGTCCGTCTCTATCAAGTGCGAACACACAGAAAGAAGCCCGTTTTTGTAACAATGTCCCTTCCAAGCTTGATATTTTCGAAGGGACTGTTAGCCTTTCCTTGGGAACCCGAGGCTAGTCGGAAGTTAAAATTAGGGTTTCCTAATTTTGAGGAGGTTATTGCTCGAAGATGATAGTTTTAATGGCGGATTCCTTCTGGGTTTTCAGAGGGCTTCGCGGTGGTATGTTCATCTCGGCATTCAGGGCACTTTTTGGAATTTACTATTTTTAGTAAATTCTATTTTTGGCAGCTTTCCAGATGAGCTTAGGTTGGTTGACTCCCGGTTTCAGCTTGATCGGTTGACTTCATCAGTATGGGCTTCAGGGCGTTCTCGGAGAATTGAGCTAAGTCATTTAAATTAAAAAGTCACGTTTAAATGTTATATTTTAACGTTGACCCTTTTGCTTAGGCTTAATGACTTAATGTTGTTCTAAAAAGTGGGTTTTATGGGTGGCGCCCTCATTAAGAAATGATTTTAATTATTTCTTAAGTCAAAGCAAGATTTAGTGGGGCGCATATTCCAAAGTTTAATATTTAATTAAAATGTCAAATTGGGAGACTTGAAGAGAAAGTACGCCCTCATGAGGAGATTAGAGTTTTGACCTAAAATCTGATTTTAGGGTTTCGTGAAGTCAAACGAAAATTATAAAAAGGAGGCTTGTGCATCATTTTTGGGTATCTTTGGAAAATACACTGTTATGCTGCCGGATTGGCTCTGGAATCGCTTCGAGGAATGAAGGCCTCCTAGCATTGGGCATCACTTCGTGTTTGAGAGACAACATCAAGTGGTGAAATTCAGTCTTTTGTGAGTACATCTTAGTTCATCCAGTTTGTGTTCCGCATTGCATTGTTAGATCATTAGTTGGTATTTATTGTTTCAGCTTTTAGCATCTTTTACTACAGCAGATTCACGTTTTCGATTGTAAATCAAAAAATACAAAAAAAAGAGTTCTGGGTATCATCTATTTCTCATTGTCTAGGGTAGGCGCCCCAATTCCTAGGTTTTCAGATTTTATTGTTAAGAATTGAAATTTTAAGAGAAGGCCGTACCTTTCAGCTGGGCCGTACCTTTTGTTTTGTCTTGGGAACCGTGAAAAATAAATCTGAAACTTTGTGATCAGTTGTAGAGTCTCTGTTTGGTTGCCATCATTATTAGGACATTTTGCATCAGGTTTCGTGTTAATCGGATGACTCTGGAGCAAGTTGTGAACATTATCTTGGTTTTGTAAGTTGCTGGTTATTCATTTTAAAAGTACAGATCTGTCAGAACAGCATACAGAAATCTGCATTATATGATTGTAATGACACTGTGAAAGTACTTAAAGATTGTAGCAGATTCATTGTTGAACATTTCATTTGAGAAGCATCTGATATCTTGACATTGCAGGCAATCATTATATTTGTAAACTGGCAGTAGTACTGACCAGTGTTCGTAATATTGCTTTGTCATTATTTGTAATTCTCGCTCTTGCTTTCAGTAATAGTTTGAAATAGTAAACTCCGCCCTATGGTCGCTACTTCCCATTCTGGGTGAGCAAGCACATTCTGGGTGTTGAGCAGTTTCAGCTTCAGCATTTTATTTCAAGCATTTGCTTCTGTATTCACTCCGTCATATGGTCGCCCCTCACTCCGTATTGGATTGGGTAGCACATACTTGACGTTGAGTTCCTTTCTGTAATAGTGTAGAAGATCCTCTGACCAATGCTCACCATCATCGGTGCCATTCTGGTTAGAGTTACAGCATAAGCAGTTTCTTTCAGATCCTCTGACCAATGCTCGCCATCATCGGCGCCATTCTGGTTAGGGTTGCTTTCCTGCACGTTTAGGTTTATCCATCTAACCTTAACCGGTGCACTGTTGTAATGTTGTAATCTGATAATTTGTGAAAATCAAAAAAAAAATTGGCTCGGAATATTTCAGTGGTATCAGAGCCAAGATCCTGCCAGCCTGTGATCAGTCTGTCTATGAGTGACAGAGAAAAGAGGTACTTTGCAAGGGAAGACAAGAAAGTTGGAAAACAGTTCCAGCTTCATCAGCCTCCAGAGGGTCAGACAGCTTCAGAAGTCTTGAGGGCTCATTGGGAGTCTTCTCAGGAATCAGCTATGGCAGAAGGTGAAAGATCAGTAGGTGGTAACGAGAGGGTTACCAACAGTAGAGATGACAGTGGTAAGGGCAGAGAGAGATCCATCAGTCCAGGACAGAGATTTGAGAAGAAGATGGATGCTTTAATGGATATGGTTTCGCTCATGTTGGGAAGAGTGGGCAACAATACCACTCCGCAAAACAACTCAAGCCATAGAGGGGAGCATAGTGCTTCCAATCAGCATGATGAGCATGCAGCCCGGACGGTGTCCAACAACACTTACATCACGTCCCGACCTTTCAAACCCACCTTTGTGGCTCCTGTAGTCACTCAGCCAGATCCTGAAGAGAATGCTTCATTTGTGGAGCAGTTGAGGCAAGGCCGTACAGAGTATGACTCTTTACCCGCCGACATTAGGATGGACATGTCCTTCAATGATTTTATGGATCATAAGAGGAAAAACAAAGGCCAAGGGAGAAACTTTGATCAACGGAGACCATCAAATCAAGGGGATTTGTACCAAGCTGTCAACAAAGTTACGCTTCCACACTTTGACGGAAGTGACACAAGTTCAGCCCGAGCTTGGATTCAAAAGCTGGATAATTATCTAGCTCTTAGACCAATGGCGGAAGAAGAAGCGATCAAGTTCGCTACGCTACACCTTGATGGGGTGGCGCACGAGTGGTGGTACCATGGCCTCGTCACTCTAGGCCATCGGTCTATCACAACATATGATGAGTTCACCACTAGGCTCATCGAAAGGTTTGAGAAAAAAGATCCTGAGATCCATTTCAGAGAGCTTGCTCAATTGAGACAGTATGGCACAGTTGAAGCCTACATCGCGGAGTTTCAGAGACTCTCAGTCATGGTGACTGGAATCACAGAAAGGAGATTGGTGATTCTTTTTAGTGAAGGGTTGACAGAACCCCTCAAAGGCTGGATTAAAGCCTTTGATCCTCCAACACTGCAAGAGGCCATGAAAAAGGCAAGAAACATGGAGTGGGCTGCTCCTAAGGCGAAATTTCAGTCAAATTCCCCTTTTCAGAAAAGGGATAAAGGAAAAAGGCCTCAGTATAAAAATAATTTGAGACCTCAGAACAAGGAGTTCAAGAATCGCAATCCCCATGTTACCAGGTTGGACCAAGAAACCCTGAATGAACTCAGAAGAAAGGGGTTGTGTTTTCGGTGTCAGGAAAAATGGTCTCAAGACCATGTTTGCCCTAAAGGGGTCAAGTTCAATCAGATTGAGTACTATTCTGCTGGGGAAAGTAGTTCTGATTTTTCCGACCAGCAATCTGATTTTGAAGGAAATGAAGTAGATAGAGCTCCAGAAGAATCCGGAGATGAGAAGGGAAGTGGTGGAGTTTTAGCTCAACTCTCCAGTTTTCAAAGAAATGAATCTTTTAAGGTTCGTGGGATGGTCAAAGGGCAGCGAATCGTTGCTTTGATCGATACTGGAGCAACTCATAACTTCATTGATGAAGTTGTGGTAGCCAAGAAGGGGCTGCAAACAGAGGAGTTCGAAGGATTCAAGGTCATGGTTGCCGATGGATTTCATATTACTTGCACCAAGAAAATATCTAACATGACCATGCAGTTGGGCAACTACGAAGTCAAGGATGACTTCTATGTAGTTCATATTGGGGATACTGATGCCGTTCTAGGCATTCAATGGCTGCGATCTCTTGGAGAGATCTCTTTGAATCTGCAGACGATGGAGTTGAAGTTCCAATCAGATGGGAAGAAGATAATTTTGAGAGGCATGTCCAATGGGGGTCCTCGAGTAGTGTCATTCAAAAGAATGGCAAGGCTGATCCGTCACGATCAAGCTGAGTGGGTTGCCGAATGCATGATACTTCCTGCTAGTCCTGTTGAGACTAAGCATGACCAACCTCCTGATATCCAGTCACTACTCACGAAGAAGAGCAAAGTCTTCGCAGATTTGCCTCCTGGACCACCTCCTGAACGGGGTTCAGAACACATCATAGAGCTCAAAGAAGGAGCCAAACCGGTAATCACAACTCCATATCGGTATCCGAAGAGACAAAAGGATGAGATTGAGAAGAATATTCGGGAACTTTTGGAGATGGGTTTCATACGCCCAAGCAAGAGCCCATTTGCTTCTGCAGTGGTTCTTGTGAAAAAGGATGGTACCATGCGCATGTGCGTGGACTATCGTGCTTTGAACCAAAGCACCATCAAGAACAGATACCCCATTCCCAGAATAGATGAGCTCATTGATGAGCTACATGGGGCCAAGTTCTTTTCGAAGATAGATTTGAGGTCGGGTTACCATCAAATCCGAATGAGGGGATCAGATGTGGAAAAAACAGCCTTCAGATGTCACTATGGCCATTTTGAATTCTTAGTCATGCCATTTGGGTTGACTAACGCTCCGGCAACCTTTCAGTCTTGCATGAACCGGGTCTTTCAGAAACAGTTGCGAAGGTTTGTGCTGATATTTTTTGATGATATTCTGATCTACAGCAAGACTTGGGAAGATCACCTCAAGCACTTGGAGGAAGTGCTTAGTATCATGGAATCTGAGAGTTTGTTCGCAAAAGCTTCCAAATGTGAATTTGGAATGGTGGAGTTATTGTACCTTGGCCACATAATCAGTGCTGAGGGAGTGAAGGTGGATCCGGAGAAGATCAAAGCAGTGGTTGATTGGCCACCACCTGAAAATTTGACTCAGTTGAAGGGTTTCCTGGGTCTTTGTGGTTTCTATCGGAGGTTCGTTAAGGGGTATTCACAGAATGCTGCTCCCCTTACTGATCTCACCAAAAAGGGAGCCTTTGTTTGGTCAGAAAGGGCTCAAGTGGTTTTTGATAAGTTTAAAAAGATCATGAGCTCGTGTCCAGTTTTGGCTATCCCTGATTTCTCCAAGCCATTCGAGCTGCAATGTGATGCATCGGGTGAAGGAGTTGGTGCTGTCCTGATGCAAGACAAACACCCTATTGTGTTTGAAAGCCGAAAATTAAGGGGTGTGGAAAGGTCATATTCAATTTATGACAAAGAAATGCTTGCCATTATGCATGCATTAGCCAAGTTCCGACAGTACTTGGTGGGGAACAAATTCGTGGTTAAGACTGACCACAACAGCCTCAAGCATTTTATGCACCAAAAGGATCTGAATGAGAGGCAACAGAAATGGGTGAGTAAGCTGCAAGCTTACGACTTTGACATTGAGTATGTCAAAGGGAAAAATAATATTGTGGCTGATGCACTGTCAAGGAGACCTCATCTTAGCTCATTGTGTGAGCTTACTGCAGATTGGAGAGACATGTTGCTTGCTGATTATGCAAAAAATCAGTTTGCAACCAGCATCCTGGAAGGTACTTTCCATGATGAAAAATACCAGGTGGTTGAGGGATTGATTCAGTATAAGGGAAGAATCTTTCTGGTGGCTGAGTCTAAGCTTAAGAAGAAGATTCTTTTGAATTTTCATGACATTCCAGTTGCTGGTCACCAAGGTTTTTTCAAGACCTATAGGCAGATCCGAGAAAGGTTTTCTTGGAAAGGTTTGAAGAGGGAGGTTCAACGCTACATTCAGGAATGTCCTGTTTGTCAAGCAAATAAAAATGAGCATACATTGCCAGCCGGTTTGCTGCAACCACTTCCAATTCCCAATCAAAAATGGGAAAGCATTTCAATGGATTTCATCACTGGGTTGCCCAAGGCCCAAGGGAAGGATTGCATTTACGTGGTAGTTGATAGATTAACCAAGTTTGCTCATTTCTTTGCCATTACCAGCACTTTTACTGCAGCCCAAGTTGCAGATTTGTTTTTTCGAGAAGTGTTTAGACTTCATGGTTTGCCAAAGAATATTGTAAGTGATAGGGACAGTAAGTTCCTAAGTACCTTTTGGCAGGAAGTGTTCAGAATGAGTGGTACTGTGCTCACTCCAAGCACGAGTTATCACCCTCAAACTGATGGGCAAACAGAAGTGGTGAACAAGTGGTTGGAAGGCTACTTGAGAAATTATGTGTCCGAACAGCAGAAAGCTTGGGTTAAGTGGCTGCATATAGGCGAGTACTGCTACAACTCTACCTTCCATATGTCAATCAAAATGTCTCCTTTCTTGGCACTTTATGGGTATGAAGCACCCAGCTTTGCAGATTTGGTGTTTGGTGACAGCAAAGCACCATTAGCCAAGGATTTGTTGCAACATAGTCAGGACATAATGAGATCCTTGAAGGATAATTTGCAGATTGCACAAAATCAGCAGAAGTTGTATGCTGATCAGAAGCGTGTAGAGCGTTCTTTTGAGGTTGGGGATTTGGTCTATCTCCGCTTACAACCTTATAGACAATCAACTCTCAAGAAGAGCGGAGCTGAGAAGCTCAAACCTCGCTTTTATGGGCCTTTTAGGGTCATCAGAAAGGTTGGGGCAGTAGCTTATGAATTAGAGCTACCTTCTGATAGCAGAGTGCATAACGTCTTCCACGTGTCTCGCCTCAAGAAGGCACTTGGACACAATGTAATTGCTTCTTCCCAGTTGCCACCGTTGGATGAAGAAGGACAGTTGGTTCTGGTTCCTGAGGAGATACTTGATGTCAGAGAGCGTTCCTTGAGGAATAGAACTATCAGAGAATGTTTGGTAAAGTGGAAGAACCTGCCTATAGAGGATGCAACTTGGGAAAGTGATGAGATATTGCAGCATCCTAGTTTGCGATTGCTTGAGGACAAGCAATCTTGGGGAGGGCGGACTGTAATGTCCCCTTTCCAAGCTTGACATTTTCAGTGACCGTTAGCCTTTCCTTGGGAACCCGGAGGCTAGTCGGAAGTTAAAATTAGGGTTTCCTAATTTTGAGGAGGTTATTGCTCGAAGATGATAGTTTTAATGGCGGATTCCTTCTGGGTTTTCAGAGGGCTTCGCGGTGGTATGTTCATCTCAGCATTCAGGGCACTTTTTGGAATTTACTATTTTTAGTAAATTCTATTTTTGGCAGCTTTCCAGATGAGCTTAGGTTGGTTGACTCCCGGTTTCAGCTTGATCGGTTGACTTCATCAGTATGGGCTTCAGGGCGTTCTCGGAGAATTGAGCTAAGTCATTTAAATTAAAAAGTCACGTTTAAATGTTATATTTTAACGTTGACCCTTTTGCTTAGGCTTAATGACTTAATGTTGTTTTAAAAGTGGGTTTTATGGGTGGCGCCCTCATTAAGAAATGATTTTAATTATTTCTTAAGTCAAAGCAAGATTTAGTGGGGCGCATATTCCAAAGTTTAATATTTAATTAAAATGTCAAATTGGGAGACTTGAAGAGAAAGTACGCCCTCATGAGGAGATTAGAGTTTTGACCTAAAATCTGATTTTAGGGTTTCGTGAAGTCAAACGAAAATTATAAAAAGGAGGCTTGTGCATCATTTTTGGGGATCTTTGGAAAATACATTGTTATGCTGCCGGATTGGCTCTGGAATCGCTTCGAGGAATGAAGGCCTCCTAGCATCGGGCATCACTTCGTGTTTGAGAGACAACATCAAGTGGTGAAATTCAGTCTTTTGTGAGTACATCTTAGTTCATCCAGTTTGTGTTCCGCATTGCATTGTTAGATCATTAGTTGGTATTTATTGTTTCAGCTTTTAGCATCTTTTACTACAGCAGATTCACGTTTTCAATTGTAAATCAAAAAATACCAAAAAAAGAGTTCTGGGTATCATCTATTTCTCATTGTCTAGGGTAGGCGCCCCAATTCCTAGGTTTTCAGATTTTATTGTTAAGAATTGAAATTTTAAGAGAAGGCCGTACCTTTCAGCTGGGCCGTACCTTTTGTTTTGTCTTGGGAACCGTGAAAAATAAATCTGGAACTTTGTGATCAGTTGTAGAGTCTCTGTTTGGTCGCCATCATTATTAGGACATTTTGCATCAGGTTTCGTGTTAATCGGATGACTCTGGAGCAAGTTGTGAACATTATCTTGGTTTTGTAAGTTGCTGGTTATTCATTTTTAAAGTACAGATCTGTCAGAACAGCATACAGAAATCTGCATTATATGATTGTAATGACACTGTGAAAGTACTTAAAGATTGTAGCAGATTCATTGTTGAACATTTCATTTGAGAAGCATCTGATATCTTGACATTGCAGGCAATCATTATATTTGTAAACTGGCAGTAGTACTGACCAGTGTTCGTAATATTGCTTTGTCATTATTTGTAATTCTCGCTCTTGCTTTCAGTAATAGTTTGAAATAGTAAACTCCGCCCTATGGTCGCTACTTCCCATTCTGGGTGAGCAAGCACATTCTGGGTGTTGAGCAGTTTCAGCTTTCAGCATTTTATTTCAAGCATTTGCTTTCTGTATTCACTCCGTCATATGGTCGCCCCTCACTCCGTATTGGATTGGGTAGCACATACTTGACGTTGAGTTCCTTTCTGTAATAGTGTAGAAGATCCTCTGACCAATGCTCACCATCATCGGTGCCATTCTGGTTAGAGTTACAGCATAAGCAGTTTCATTCAGATCCTCTGACCAATGCTCGCCATCATCGGCGCCATTCTGGTTAGGGTTGCTTTCTTGCACGTTTAGGTTTATCCATCTAACCTTAACGGGTGCACTGTTGTAATGTTGTAATCTGATAATTTGTGAAAATCAAAAAAAATTGGCTCGGAATATTTCATTTTGTTAAGTGCGAACATAACTGAGAAATCAAGCGCTAATACTTCTGGAAGCACGTCATTGTCAGGTGCATACATGATAAGCGAAGCTCGTCATTATCAAGGGCAATCAGATTACAGTGAAGAGCGATCTGATCAAATACGAATCACATTAAGAGCAATCAGATCTGTGTTAGCTGCGGTCACTTCATGATGCGGACTATGTAAAAGAACAGTGAGAATTCTTCTGGAATCCGAGTGTGCATAATCAGATCTACATTCTATTCCCAGGTGTGATCCAGAACATGATATCATATCTGTCATTCTTATTGCTTGGTATCAGCAATCGGTCTTGAGTTAGACCTTATTGTGAATTGTAAAATTGTCACTATTGCATCGAATATAAGAGAGATCTTTGTTGCTGGGTTTTTCTCCCTCAAGAGGAGGGTTTTCCCAGGGTACATGCTGTGTCATTTTGTCTGATTTTGATTTAATTTTCTGTGCATTTACTTCTGATCACATAATTTAACAAATACATTATGGAGCAAGAAGCAGCAGATCAACGGGAAGCCCAAAAAGGAAATCACCCTTTGTTAAAAAAAAAATCAAAGGGAATGCAGCCCCCATCTAATCCCAATCCCAATATTGTGGTAGAAGACCACCCATTTATGGCCATTCCAAATCTTCAAGCTCAAAGTGCACAACCTTTTGCAAACAAGAGAGCAAAGGGACCTTTGGAAGTTGCATTTCAAAATGAGAGTAGAGCCCTTGCCGACCAATGTGTAGCAAGATGCATATATGCCAATGGATTATCTTTTAATGTTGTTCATTCTCCATATTGGAAAGAGATGTTGAGAGCGGTTAATGAAGCTCCAAAAGGGTACAAGGGCCCGGGTTATGAGAAGGTGCGTAGCACTTTATTGGAAAAGGAGGTTGAGTTGGTTGAAGATGCATTGAAGCCTATAAGAGATTCATGGGTTGAGACAGGTGTGTCCATTGTTTTAGATGGTTGGAAGGACTCAAAAAATCGGCCTTTGATCAATGTCATAGCGGTGTCCCCTAAAGGGGCAATGTTTTTGAAAGCCGTGGATTGTGAGGGGCAAGTAAAAGATGGGACAATTTATTGCTAATATTCTTATTGCAGCCATTGAGCAAGTGGGAGCCCGCAACGTTGTTCAAGTTGTAATGGACAACGCAAAGAATTGTAGAGCTGCAGGGTTGTTGGTTGAGGAAAGATATTCACATATCTTTTGGACACCTTGTGCGGTCCATTCACTCAATTCACTCAATCTTACGCTGCAAAAGATTGGGAATAAAATTGCATGGATCAAACAATTGTATACTGAGGCTGAGGACATTCAGATGTTCGTCACCAACCACCACTTGTCTCAAGGGATCTTTAGAACATTTTCAAATTTGGAGCTATTGAAGGTAAGTGAAGTAATATTAACATTTGTCATTTTCTGATTTTCATAATTTGATTGTGCATTCTAATTTAAATTCTTTTGTAAAGTTTATTTTTAAATTTTAATTATTTTTTTTAATTTGCAATAGGTTGCAGAGACCCGCTTTGCCTCTAATACAATCATCTTGAGACGACTTGTGAAAGTTAGGTAGGCACTTTCTAGCATGGTGATTAGCACCAATTGGTCTATATGGAGGCAAAGCAACACTGAAAGAGCAACAAGAATTAAGAGCATGATATTAGATAACTCATGGTGGGATCATGATATTAGATAACTCATGGTGGGATCGTGTGGAGTATCTCCTTAGCTTCACCGAGCTCGTTTTGAGTATGATTTGCTATACTAACATGGACAAGCCATGCATTGGAGAGATATATGATGGTATAGACTCAATTCTTGAGAAGATCAAGTGCACCATAAATGCAAGAGAGCAAGACCCTGAAGAGACTTTCTTCAAACAACTGCAAACAATTGTTGAAGAAAGATGGAACAAAATGACTACTCCATTACACCTTGCCTTTGCATTGACTCCAAAATACTACAACAGTCAGCTTCTTTCACAGCCAAGAAGGCTTCCTCCATATAGAGATTTAGAAGTGGCTAAAGGGTACAAGGAAACATTTGTGAGACTCTTCCCTGATCAAGATTTGCGAAGTGTAGTCACAAATGAGTTCACTGATTTTGTGCACTCAAATCATCTAGATGTTGATGCCTCCCGTGATAGGTTCTTAAAGAATTCTCATAGTTGGTGGTACTTCCATGGACAATACTTCCAAAATTTGCAGCCCCTTGCAATCAAAATTTTATCACAAGTTTAATAAATTTTCATATTTTAGTTTCAAACGTTTCATAATTTCATTTATAATTTTTTAATTGTTTACTTTGTCTTCATAGGCTGCACTTTTCACTATCCCCTTTATAATTTTCTATTACTATTCACTTTTTACTATTCCATTAAAGAAAACTTTAATATTTCCAATTTATCCCTGGATTCAACAATTGAACTTCAAACTGAAAGACTCGTAAAGCTCTCAACTAAGCTCCACAACCCTCGATTGGGTCCCCTAACAATTCTGTTGACCTATGGGAACCCTAATAGTAGGCCAACCTCCACTACAGTTTGAGCTACCTAAGGAAGGGACATTAGGTGCAAGAACATAATTTCCCATTCCCCGCCCTTGTCCTCCACCTTCACCTCCACCTCTCTCACCCTCCACCACATACCCCCTCGCACCCTCCATCTAGCTCTTCCTCTTCCTCTCACCACCCCGTCCTCCTCCCTCTCTCAAACACAGTCACACAATCGTGGATTTTTACAGGTATGCATCTGAATTTTAACACAAATACATGTGCGCATATATGCAAGCGAGTACACATCTGATTTTCTAATAGGTGGTACTTACAAATTATTACTAATAAATGAAATGGAAATAATGCATGACAAACCATATACATTCTCTTTTAATTTAGACACAAATATCTGAATTTGTTGTCTATGGCAGTGCTTCCAAATTATTACTGGAAATAACGCATAAACAAATTTTGGTAGAGGAATACAATTATCCCATTAAACAAACACACTATGACCCATACGTACCCATGCCAGATAGTTTTGTTTATGAGTGATCTTCCAAATTGTTACTGAGAAATGAAATGGGGATGTAATGTATCACTAACAATGAGTGAAGGAGCTCAAATTTGTTTTGTTTTTGATGACCCATATGATTCAGATTGATCAATGATCAATAATTATTAATGGCTGATTGTAAACACTTGACATTTTTATGTTTGAAGTTTGAACTTTAATTTATAATTCTATATCATGACATTTGAGTATAAAGTGGTGGTGTATTTTTGCTATGTTATTTGATTATTAATATGGTGGTGTATTCTGAACTTAATTACTACTGCAAATATGTATATATTTCTGATTTTTATATGTTTTTGTATTAACGTACCCAACCCCAAATTTTTTTTGACTGAATCCCATATTGGATTCTCGTACCCGTACTTGAATCCAAAAACGAATCGATAGCTTAGGGAACAAGTTTTCAATGCATTGATCGTGGTAGATAAGGGGTTCAACACCCCAAGTCATCTTGAATTGAGTCGGCCATTATTGTAGGATGAGGTCCAAAACATACACTAACTAGTAGAACAAACAAAAATTTGGAAAAAGAAAGATTGCACCATTTTATCTGATGGGTGAACAGATGGCAAAAACAGGACACTCATCAACTTTTTAGTAGCTTCAAGGGGATAGCTAGTATTTTTAAAATCAATTTATGCTTCCAATGAAATAAAAAATGCAGAGACCTTGTGAACCAATGTCGGATGACGTGGTGATGGAGGTAGGAGTGAAAAATGTCATTCAAATTATGATCGACAATGCAACTACATATGTGGTAGTCGATAAACTTCTAGAGACGAGGCTTATTTTGGAGCCCTTGTGTTGCTCACTTTCTTGACCTACTCCTTGAGCACATAGAGAAACTAAGTTTGGTGAAGAATGTAGTTGAAGATGCAAGGAATATCACAAAGTATATCTACAACCAAACATGTGTCCCAAATCTTATATGAGAGCACATTGATGGTAAGGAGATTGTGCGATCAGGAGCCACACACTTTGCTACTAATTTTTTCACCTTGCAAAGTATATTACCTACAATGCTCAAACTTAAGTGCATGTTTGTAAATGAAAAATGATTGGACAGTCCTTATTGTAGGAAGGCTAAAGAAGAGAAGGTTGTGAAGACCTTTTTTTTATAGATTTGCCAAAGTCATGGAGGAGATCATCAATGTAAGTTTTCAAACTTTGATTTCTATTTAGTTTTTGGTTTTTATTATTACAATTTGTTGGTTTTGTTAAATTTTGATATTTAGGTGTAAGAACCATTGGTTAGGGTTCTACAATTAGTGGATAGGGCTCAAAACCCCATGGGGTATCTACATTAGGCCATGTGTAAGGACAAAGAGGCAATTCAACATTTGTATGGATCAAACAAGACCAAATATGAACCCATATGGTACATTATTGATTGGAGCTCCAACATATTCATGTTGTTTCCTACTATTTGAACCCAAGTTTTATTTCTCCCCTACTTTCAAGGCAAATGTGAAGGTTCTTCTT
>VDFB02165064.1:0-11275 GCA_007258455.2 Sequoia sempervirens | reverse complement strand
TATAATCGAGATCCCATTTTTTAAAATTTGATTTTTTTTTGCTTTGTGGTCAGGCTTTTGCCTAGGTTTTTGGTTCAGGAAAAGCATTGGAAGTCCGAACCTAGGCTTTCAACCTGGTTTGACTTGCAAGTTGAAGGTCCTAACAATGTCAAAGAAAAATACCGACTTTGGACATATGGCTAATGACCTTTTTTGCATAATTTTCTGATGAAATTAAAACCCATTTTAGATGAAAAAATGCAAATTCTAAATATGTAATTTTTTTTGTAATTGGATTATTTTTTCTATTTTTCAATTAACTTCTAATAAAATTATTCCATAAACTTTAAATATCAGGGTTTTTTACTATTTTAATAACTTTTTAATCAACATAACATTTTGAAAAACGGATTGCACGAGAACAAAATTTAGACAATTCTTTTCAATTTTAAAATAAATAAATCAAAAAATTATAAGTTTAGGTCATCTTATGCATGTCGTACACGACAATTTTTCAAAATGACAAATTTGCCTAATAAAATGTAAAGAAATATATTCAATAAAAAATTACAAAAAATCAAGAACAAGCTTCCAAGTGAGTCACAAACTTTTCCTTCAAGGATTTAGAAAAATAATGACAATTTAATTCAAAAATATGGATGTCGTAATAATATGCATGGTATGCGTAAAACGACTTTTAAACAAAGCGATTTTTAGAAATGCCTATTAAAACCTCAATTGTACAATCCTCGTGGGTATTGAAATAAATTACATATTTGAAACTAGACTCGAAAGCACTACATTTTATGATTAGTGAAATTTTGTAAAGATTTCATCTCTAAGTGCTTCAAATTTTAAGGCTGCACTGTGTCAAATTTTGAAAATCAGAAAACATCTCCACTTTTTACACAAAGTGGACTCAACTTTAAAACACCCAAATAGAGCTTTGACATATGGTGAGTAGGTGTAAACTATGGGTATAAGGAACAAGTTTCTTATACAAAGTTTCTATTGTAATAAATGTGTATAGCACCAGTAAGATATTAATACAAGATGAACAATCTATCTAAGACTTGGGTTCTCAATTCTAAATTTAAGGTACACTATTTGGCACTAAACACTATGGACAAATAGGTAAATTGTAAAAGAACTATTACGAAAATACTTAAAAATCATAGGAAAATAACAGATGATAAAAAATCAACGTTAAAATATGGAGCATAGAAGAGGATAACTATGATAATGAACAGTTCGTTAAGGGGACCTGAAAAAAACAATATCATGAAGAATAATTTGTTATCATGAACTTCAAATAGATGAGAAAAAAAGAATATAATGAAACATATTTATACAAGACGTATAGCATGTTCCATCCAAACAAAATAACCATGGCAAAAAAATCAAAATTTAAAAAATTGAAAATAATCGTTCTTACAAGAACAATAGAATAATTTGTTATAGGGATCTTAAATAGATGACCCAAAAAGGACGATCATGAAATATATTGATACAAGAAAAACAATCTATGTAATAGTTGGCTTGTTAATTCTAAATTCATTTTTTTTTTGCAATTCTTATTAACCAATCAGTCACATTTACCAACATACTTTCTTCAAGAGGTAACCTTCACATCATCATTCAAAACCCCAGGCAATTATCTATTTTTCTATAATATTTAGTGCCAAGTAATCTAGCTCGAATTCCCAATTAACTATATGGCATTATAGCCATTTTGCACAGATTATTGCTACATGTTGCCTTTACAAGTTTTGTTTAATGTGGGTTTACCACCAAAGAATGTAGTTCAAATTTTCACTTGATAGCTCAACTCTTACATACACTACTTCTCTAGAATGAATATGTTTATTGTGGGTTTTCAATCATCTGTCATTTACTTGTCATTCTTAAGAAATCTATGATAATGAAGAGTTTGCTATCAAAAACTGGGAAAAATAGTATCATGAAGGACAATTTGTTATGGGGGACTTGAAATAGAGGTGGAGGCACAATTTTTACAATAATCTAGCATCAAACCAATAGAAAAATGGCTCTTTCGACAATGCAACCTAATTGATAAATTTTCTCACACATTTCAGAGTATACTTTCCCTTACATTTTGGAGTATACTTTCCCTTACATATATTTTCTAAATTTGAGCTCCATTATTTGTTGTCAAGTTGTCAAATAAATAAAAGACTATAATATTAGAGATCCTATTTGATAACACCCATTTTACGCCAACTTTGTTATTGTCCACTATATGATAAAAATCCATCAAATCTTCGATGGGCCTTACCGCTTCTTTTTTTTCTTGGGGTTTGGGTGTAGCTCATAGAGGCTCATGCCAATATGGTAGGGAGGAGAGTGAGCATGGGTTTATTGCTTCCACCTTCCATCACCTATTTCTTGTTGCTTATATACATGGACACAATTTTTTGACACATACTTCTTTGCTAAAAACAAACTCTATTCTATCCATTGCATTTGTCATTGTTTCCTTGACTCTCTTTTCAACTTCCCTAATAGATTGATTACACACAACTCTTTGCCAAGATGCCATGTATTTAAAATGTTCCATTTTATCTCTTTCTATTTACAATAGATAATGCTAACCTCTTTTACTCTATATCTATATTATTTACTTTATAATGCTACAAAGATACAATAGAAATTCAAGAAAATTAGTGTGTTGTAAATTCTCTATTTCAAATTCTTTTATTATCCAACAACTTGATCCAATGTTGCCCGACCTTGTTAAACACCAACAGAAATACATGTAAGTACAAAAATTTTCCATTTTCAATAAATAGATCTAGTGAAGCAATTGTAAATATTATTAATTATTTTTACTTTCATATTGTCTATATTGATTTCTTAACTGTTTTCCTAATAGCTCTTTTACAATTCCTCTTTTTTCCTATAATATTTAGTACCAAATAATGTAGCTTGAATCTTCAATTGACAAGCAACCATTACAGGCTTTTTGCTTCACATGTATCACATTGTTCATTTCTCCCTCGTTCTCCATAACAATCTACTCCTTATCATGTTTCTCTTTATTTACCATAATTTTAAAGTTCTTAAGGTTTTCCTAACAACTCTTTTACAATTTCATTTGTCTATACATTTTGTACCCACATAATGTAGCTCGAACCTTGAATTAACAAGCCAAATGTAAGGTAGATTGCTTGTCTTGTATCAATCTGTTTAATGTGGGTTTATGACCATTTATCACTTACCTATGAGTCTTAAGTTATTTTCTAATAGTTTTTTTTAGAATATCTGTATTTTTGTTATTGTGTGATATATGATAAGAGTACTTGAGATTTTCCATGGAAATTACCTTCCTTTCTTTGCTTGGGGGTTTCACATTAGAGCCCACAAGGCTCATGAGGCCACACATGGTAGGATGAGAATGAGGGTGGGTTTAGCTTTGGCTTCTATCATCATATATTTTTTGATTCTTCATGATGCCAATGTGTATCACGCTTTTTGTTCATTTTATCCTGCTTTCCATAACAATCTTCTCCCTTATATTGTAGTTTTCTCTCTCTTTTATTTTCCATACTTTAAAGTTCTAAGTGTTTTCCTAATAGCTCTTTTATAATTTCTCTATTTGTCTATAATACTTAGTACCACATAATGTAGCTTGAACCTTGAATTAACAAGCCAATTGTTAGGTACATTTCTTGTATTATATCAATCTGTTTAATGTGGGTTTTTGACCATCTATCACTTACCTATGATTCTTAAGTGTTTTTCTAATAGTTGTTTTAGAATTTCTCTATTTTTGTTATTGTGTGATATATGATAAGAGTCCTTGAGATTTTCCATGGACCTTACCTGTCTTTCTTGCTCAGGGGTTTGGCTAGAGCCCACGAGGCTTCATGATGCCAATATGGTAGGGAGGAGAACGAGCATGGGTTTAGTGCTTTTGGCTTCTAGCATCATATATTTGTTGTTGCTTATATACATGGACACACAAATTCTCACATCCACCTATCCACCAAGAACATACTCTATTATATCCATTGTATTTGCCATTGTTTCCACAGCTCTCTTTTCAACTTCTTCAATAGATTACTTATACATAATTGTTTACCAATATCCCATGTACATTCAAAATATTCTATTTTATCTCTTTCTATTTACAAAAAATAATGTTAACCTCTTTTATTCTATATCTATATTTTTTCCTTTATAATGTTGCATAGATACAATAGACATTCAAGGAAATCAGTGTATTGTAAATTGTCTATTTCAAATTCTTTCATGGTCCAACAAGTTGATCCAATGTTGCTCACTCTTGTTGAACACCACCAACAATACATGTAAGTAGAGAACTTTCCTACTATCAATAAATAGATTCGGTGAACCAATTGCAAATATTATTAATGGTGAGCCAATTGTAAATATTATTAATTATTTCTCTCACTTTCTTTGCAATGGAATGTAATTCTCCCAGGAATCTAGTTTTCCAGATAGAGAAATGAGCGTAGTGAATGACATGCTATGTAATTCATTAACATGAAACTATTCTTTGTTGATGCATATGTTTCTTTTGCAGGTGAAAATCTGCATAATTGTAGTCATCGGATATACTATTCATTGGATATATATTTGTGAAGCACATATTTCATTTAAAATCGTGGGGATGAAGAAATAAAAGCAGCTATTTTGGCCTACAAATTATGTAGGGAAATGTTAGAAAACTCATGGCATTTGTCATGACTTCAAAATTCATGGCATTTGCCAAGAAATTATAAGTTATGTTGTTTTCCATGGATTTTATAACATTTCTAACTGCATATTTTGTAGGCCAAGAGTGCTTTGGTGTGCATGCGTCAGATTCTTTGCATGGTGATTATTTTGATTGCATGTTGTGTATACATCTACTTCAGCACAAGTGCTCCAAAAAATACATTCATCACTCCCAACTATATAATGCTAGCATATCAATAAATAGATTAAGTGAACCAATTGTAAATACCATTAATTATTTTTAGTTTCACATCAAGTCTTTATTGGTTTTGCAAATAGACCTAGTTACTTGTAATGATTCCTTTTTTATTCCAATGGGTTGAGTAGAATATCTTTTTTGAATTCAAATAAATCATTTTTTCCCCACAAAATAAGGCATACCCTTTAATTCAATTATTCTAAAAATGTAAAATGTGTGTCATGTCATCGCATTCTTCTTCTTGTGAGGTTTTTTTTTTTATTTTATCAAAGATGGTGTAAATTAGTGTTCGATTGGAATATGCACATATTCCCTCTCTAAGTGCTATTTTTTCTTATTCTATTTGATCATCCATTTATTATTTTGGTTTAACTAAGTCCTAATTTTATTCATACACCAACTATAGAACATCTTTTTACTAGAATCAATCAATGAAAATCTGATATTTTTTACTTTCAATTTCCTTGTAATGAACTAGTTTTGAATCCTTTCTACTTGTGACCATTTTATTATACTACTACTAACCCATAAACCGCATGGATAATGATGCTTTTATCTCCAAAATTATGGACTAAATACTACTTATAAAAAGTATTCATATATTAAAGATCTTTCTTTTTTGAAAAAATCATTAGTGATGACCATCATAACTAATATTCAAATAAGAAATAATCACAATAAATAACATGAAAGTAATAAATTATCTAGTACCACATAAGCATTGCAACAAATATGCTATACCTAAACTTATGGACTAACTTTTTTAAAGAATATTTTTTTATTCAATATTACTAATTAAATTTTTTATTCAATAATAGTAATTAAATGGATCACTAATAACTCTTTAAAAAATGAGAATTCTTTAATGTTCCATACTTTTCATAAATATTATTTAATCCACAACTTGACGTTTTCCATGTATTAGTATCCATATCTATCTTAAGATAATTAAATAATAATCAATCAATTGATTGATTAACATAGACAAAAACATCAAATATAGATGTGCATCTAGGCCTAACAACTATTAAACTAAAATACATATAAAATAATATCATACCTTAAATTTTGGAGAGAAATCATTATTAGTAACAAAACTAATTATTTAAAAATTTAAATTGTATTTAATTTTCTAAATGTAATTTATTAAGAAAAAATTTATTAAAAAAACATTCTCCTAAGATTATTAATTGTACTGAATAAGTATTTATATTTTTGGTTGACTCCACATCTATCGAGAAGGATGAGGGCCATGAAGAGTGTTGGTCTCAGGTGCTATGGCCTACATGAGGGGCCTTTCATTCTTGCATGCGCTCGATCTTGGGCTTATTTGCTTCCTGCTTTCGAGTTGGGTGTGGGGTTGGGCTTTGTCAGGTGTTCGGGTTGTGGTTTGTGGCTGTCAGACGAGGTTGGGGCCGACTTTTTGTCTCGTAGTGTTTGCAGTTTCAACTTTTCTTTTGTTGGTTTTCTTCTTCTTTGGTTTCCATAGAGTGTGCTTTCATCTATGGTTATGGCTCCAGGCGAGACTTCTGGGGAAAAATCCCCTTTGAACTTTCGTGCTGCTATTGGGGTTTCTTCCCCAAACCAAAAGACAAGAATGTTTGATAATAGTTTATTTTCCAATGATGCTGGAGATGGAGGTTTTGTGCCTATAGGAGGATCTTGAATTCCGACGGTGAACAGTTGCCTGGAACACTCTAAGGAGAGGCCCGTTTTGGTGATTCAGCCAGAATCCATTGCTGAGGACATTGAATATTTTTCAAAGCATGCCTTGCTTTGCAAATTCATGGGAATGAAGGTTTCACTTCAATTTTTGGAGTCATGGTCGCAGCGGACTTGGTCTCATGAGGGGGAAATGGACATTATGTTGTTGGCTAACAACTACTTCATGGTGGTTTTCAATTGCATGGCAGATCAGAACAAAGTTTTTGAGGGTGGACCTTACTTCCACAATCAAGTTGGTCTTTTTATGAAACCTTGGCATGCGAGCTTCAATCCTTTAGAGGAACTACCAAATCGTGTTCCTGTTTGGGTGCGTCTCCCCAGATTTCCTGTTGAGTGCTGGCATAATGATATCCTGCACAATGTGGCTGCGCTTTTGGGTAAACCTGTGGGTGCCTCTCAACAAATGAGGGAAAGAAAGGTAATGACTTTTGCTCGCATTTGTGTTGAATTAGATTTAAGTAACCCTCTTCCTGATTCCTTAGAAATTCGGGCGGGTTCATATTCTTGGGTTCAACAATTAGACTATGAAACACTGCCATTTCGTTGTTGTCTTTGCCATGAATATGGCCATCTTCAAAGAAGATGCCCAAGATCTAAGCCATCTGAGACTCAATCATCTCAACCCCCTCGTAACCCTCTGAGGGGTGACAAAGGAAAGGCGCCTATGTCTAGCGAGGTTGCAGATGCTGAGGGTTTTATTCCAGCTAAAGCTCGCAATAAGAATCGAGGTCAGAAGAGAACATTTAAGGAAAGATAGGAGGGAGATACCTTTAATCAGTTTGAGGTTTTGGATGATCTCAGTCTGCAGGAGGTGAACCCTGGTATGTTTGGAATGGACCAGAGGGTTATGGAGGAGGTTCAGGAAGACATTGCCACAAAGGACATTCAGATGCCACAGATAGAGGGGGCCTTGCAAACAGACTCTGTTCAGAGTTTGGGGACATCTAGGGAACCTGAGTCTATGGTTATTGCGCCATTGATGGTGGGAGAAACAACTAGTCCTCCTTTGAAAATTGTTTCTGATGTAGCAAAAGGAAGCAAGGCTTCTCCTGCATTGGGTATTCTTCAGAAAGACTTGAAGAAAGGGACTATTGAGAAGCCTTCCAAGACTGGAAGAAAGAAAGATTTTGAGAAAATCAAGCTGATGGGGGAGACTTTAGTGGAGTCAAGTTCTGTCAAAACTCTTGACTCCCACTTTTCTAATCCTCCAAAATGATCATTCTCTCTTGGAATGTACGGGGCTTGAATAGTGGCCCTAGAAAAAAAATTGTTTGTGACTTGGTGCGAATTCATTCTCCTGATTTTCTTTTTTAACAGGAGATGGAGTTATCTGTTGAAAGAATGACTAGTCTTTCATCTATGTTGTGGAGTAGAGGTGATTGCCAGTGTATTGGTGCTCATGGTGCTACTGGGGGTGTGGCTTGCCTTTGGAATCCTTTGAGGATTCACCCTCTCTGGTGGATGTCTTCTAAATCCTCTATGTCTTTGATCGCTATAAGCATTGAGACTGGGGAAACTATTCTCCTCTCCAACATTTATGCTCCTACTAAATTCCTGGGTAAGCAATATTTATGGTCCCATTTAAGGTTTATCCGAAGTATGGTGCCTTATCACCCTTGGATAATGGCAGGAGATTTCAACACCATTATTGAGTTGGCTAAGAAACAGGGTGGTATAGTAAGATTGGAACCTTCTGCCTTTTTGCTTCATGATAACATATCAGCTTTGAACTTGGTGGATATCAAGCCTAGAAATGGACAGTTTACCTAGAACAACCAAAGAATTGGGGAGAAGTGCATTGCAGAAAGACTTGATCGCTTTCTGGTTTCTTGTTTTGGGGTTGGTGGTGGTTGGTCTACTTGATTAGAGATTATGGATTGGCGGGGTTCAGATCACTGGCCTATTAAGTTAGTGGTGTCCTCTACTCGGGTGGCCCGATCTCCTTCTTTCAAGTTCCAACTTATGTGGTTGCATGATCCCTCTTTATAGGACTATGTTGCTCACTGGTGGAGGATTGGTAGGCCCGCCTATGGCACATCTATGTATACTTTTTCCAAGCTATTGCAATATGTTAAATATCAACTTAAGTATTGGAATCGCCATTTTTTTGGGAACATTTTTCATGACAAATCTCTTGCTCAATCTAAGTTAGATAATATAACCAAGGAAATTAGGGAGAATGGTTTGTCAGAAGCCTTGCTTCAGGAAGAGGCTATGGCCTCAAAAATCCTGGAAGAAAGTGAAATGTGTGAAGAAATTTATTGGAAATGGAAAGCTCGTGTGGAGTGGCTTCAAGAGGGGGATAAAAACACAGCCTTCTTCTTCAATTCGGTGAAGGCGAGGAGGCATGGTAATTCTATTCCTATGCTTGTGAATGATAGGGGAGAACAGATTTCCTCCTTACAGGAGATATCTAGAGAGGCAATGCAGTATTTTACTTCTCTTTTTAGGGAGGACACTCAAGAGGGTTCTGTTGAGGAAGCTCAGGTTCTTTCTTGCATCCCCCAACTTGTTACTAGAGAAATGAATGATAATCTTATGCGTTATGTTTCTCTGGAGGAGTTGGAGGAGATTGTTTTCCATATGAAGAAAGGGAAAGCTCTGGGTCCTAACAGGTTTCCAATTGAATTCTTTCAAGAATTTTGGGATATTATTAAGGTTGATTTATTAGAGGTGGTCCAGGAATCTCAGAGGAATAAAGAAATGCTTTGGGCACTGAACTCCACTTTTCTTTCCCTCATCCCAAAACATGATGGGGTAGATCGGTTAAGCCAATTTCATCCCATTGCCCTTTGTAATGTGATTTACAAGATTATCTCTAAGGTGATTGCTGAAAGGTTGAAGAAATGTCTTAAATGTCTTATCTCTAAGGAGCAAGGTGGCTTTGTGGCTGACCGAATTTTTTTGGATGGAGTTGTTATTGCTATGGAGACTATCCACTCTATGGCTACGTCAAAAGCTAAGGCAATGTTTATCAAGCTTGATATGGCCAAGGCTTATGATAGAGTTCGGTGGTCCTTTCTTCAAAATATTCTTGGGGCCTTTGGATTTGCTGAGGACTGGATTTAGTGGGTTATGAGTTGTGTAACTTCTACCTCCTTCTCTATTTTAATCAATGGGGAGCACACTGAGCTTTTTGGAGCTTCTCGTGGTCTTCGGCAAGGAGACCCTCTTTCCCCTTATCTCTTTCTTCTTTTTGCTAAAGGGTTGGGGAGATTGTTGAAAAGTAATATTGAGTCGGGGGTTATCCAGGGGTGGAGGTGGGGCAATGAGTTGCCTCCTCAGTCACACCTACAATTTGTGGATGATACTGCCCTGATGGGTATGGCTACTATCAGGGAGGCTACTAATCTACGTAAGGCTTTGGATGTTTATCTCACTACTTCTGGTCAATTAATTAATGAAGATAAGTCCTCCATCTTCTTTTTTAATACACCTGGACCTATTCAACAGAGAATTGCTCTTATTATGAGGTTTCAGATAGGCTCTCTTCCTTTGAATTATCTGGGTATTCCAATCTCTTCTGGTAAGCTCCCAAAAAATTCTTGGCAGTATATTCTAGACAAATTTCGAGTGAAGGTTAATCATTGGACTCATAGATGGCTTTCCTTTGCTGGGCGTATTCAGTTGCTTAAATTTATGGTTTAGGCTCTTCCCTTGTATAGATGTATGCTTCAGGTGGCTCCGATGGGCTTTGTTAAGGAATTGGATTCCTTGGCAAGGCAGTTTTTATGGGCTAGAAACTTGTCTTCTTCTAAATGGAGCCTGGTCAAATGGGATATTGTGTGCTCCCCTAAGCAGTTGGGTGGTCTGGGTTTGAGGCATTCATCTTTATCTGGGATGGCTTTGGCTGCAAAACTTTATTGGAGATGGTGTGTGGAGCAAGATCAACTATGGGCTAAAATTCTTCTTCTTAAGTATCTTCCTAGGATCCCAAAGGATGAGGTTCCCCGTTATCCTCTGGTGGGAAGTGGATCAGTGATTTGGGGGACTCTCAAGAAAGGGGCTACTTTGATTAAGGAGGGATTATTTTGGATATGTAAGAAGGGAACAAATGCTCTCTTTTGGTCTGACTCTTGGGATGGTTTTCCTCCCATTATCTCTCAGTTTCCTAATTTATTGGCTCTCTGTCAGCGCTTCTTGGAGGCTGGTTGGTCAAGGGTGAGTGATTTTAAATCTTTTCACCCTTGTGGTCAGCTGGAGGTTGCTAGCTGGAAGTCCCCGCGTGAGTGGCCGATGGTAGGTTTGGAGGAAGATTGTGTTGAGCTTCATACTATTTTATCAGTTAGACACTGTAGTTCCCTCAAGGACAAGGATGTTCTTGCTTGGCACCCAAATCCTAAAGGCATTTTTTCTATGGCTAGTGGATATCAGGAATTGATGGCTCATAGATTGAATGGAGAAGAGGTCCATTGGTGGAAGTATGTGTGGAATAAGTTCTCTTGGCCAAAATGTAATTGCTTTGTGTGGACTTTGGCCTGGAATTGGTGTTTGACTTGGGACAATATTCAGAAGCGTGGATTTCATGGACCTTCCTTATGTGTTTTGTGTGGTGCTGCTGAGGAGGACTCTTTACATTTGTTCTTCAGATGTTCTTTCTCCTTGCAGCTC